>VDFB02382294.1:0-87686 GCA_007258455.2 Sequoia sempervirens | reverse complement strand
CCGTAAGTCCCCTTGAAATACCAGCAAATCACATCGAGCCAAACTGAGCCTATTCGCATTAAAAGAACCTTGGAGTTGAACGCACGAACTTTCTTGCAATCTTAGCGTGCGGAATACTTTGATCAAGAGAGAATAGGGAATCCGTTGGGAAACTTTATTCTGCGTTGGTGCGGTCACGAAAAACACATCAACAGGATCTAGGGACACTTTCCCTTGCAGACTTATAGGCACTTAGAGAAGCATTGATGGTAATGAAGTCAAATTTCCTACACCTACCTTCCGATAGAGATCATCTTCTCATGCTTGATGAGATTTATTTTGATGCGCTAAAAAGGAAAGAAGAGGAAGTTGATAAGCTTACCTATGAGCTTAAGGTTACCAAGGATTCTTTGAAGAGCTCTCAAATGGCCCTTCAAGAATTAGAAATTTAGGTTGATGAGCTTTGTGTGGAGTTGAACTTGATACATTCTTCATTTTCCACAATAAAAACTTAATCTTCTATGGTGTTACCCTCTAATTTTGAACCATGCAATTTTTCTTCTTTAAAAAACGGCCCCCATCCCATGCCTTCGATAATGATTTGAAATTGTGGCTTTCACAATATTCATAACCTTTGTCGCTGATCCCTCTATTTTTCTAACCAATGTCGCAGAGTTTGAAAGTTTTATAACCACCCGACTGCCTGATCCATCTCTCTTCTCAACCTCACCCAAGGGTATTTTAAGTGATTGGTAGGTCGGAAGTTTTCGAAACCTTAAAAGTCTCGACATGTGGTTCATTGGTTCTATCTTTTCGCGATCCCGCGACTATGCAGTAGATTTCCCGGTTTTCAAAACGTTGCTAGCCTATTTAATTGTTTGTATGACATATCATGAGAATGTCTTTTCAGGTGTTTCGAAATACAAACTCAATCTTAAGGCTCTTTTCTCAAGGCAGAAAATTCATGATGCATTAATTAGCCTCTTAAATGACGAGTGTAACGAAGGCAGTGACACGCTATCAGCAGGTTAAAAGGCATCATTACCTACCAGCGTAATTAAATAAGCCGTTTACGGAGTGTTGATGTGATTTTTGTGACCGCACCAATCAGCAGAACAAAGTATCTGAAGGCTACTCCATTCTCTCTTGATCAAAGTATTCCGTACGCTAAGATTGCAAGAAAGATTGTACGTTCAACTCCAAGGTTCCGATAATGCAATAGAATACCCTTAGTCGGTTCGTTGTGATTTGCTGTTTTCACGAGGGGACTTACACAATTGTTCAGAATGTATGCAACTGACAATAGATTAATGATGGAAAGGGATTTTAGTGAGTGATGCGAATGATTTGGCAATAAGGTACGAACTTCCTATACTAACTAGAAATGTATTGAATTTAAATAAGCGCAGGGTTTTAAAAGATCTAAGTTCTAGTCTAAGTGCAAGATGTGCAGGACTTGACTTTAGCAGACTTCAACTGGATTTTGCCTTGCCTCGCGTGGGACAGCTTCAACAAAGTCGGTGCAATTTTCAAGGGAGCAGCGAAATGTATTCAGATTACAACTCAACATGCAAATACCATCAAGACGACGCATACAAACACGTGAATCACAATTGAAGTTAAGTTTGAAAAGTATTCCAGTTGACCACACAAGGCAAACTTGCCGTTAGCAAGCTGCTAGTGGTATGGATTAAAACAAAGCTGCCTTGATCAAATACCACAATCCACAACTAACATCTACTTGTATGAAAATGAAAATTACTCTAATCTAAGCTACTTGAAGTAGAAGGGATGAAAAAATCTTGCTAGCTGCTCATAACAAAAGATGAATTCACCATCAATGAAAGCTCTCTTTATTATGATAGTTTTCACAACAATCTCTTACAAAGTTCTCAAAGGAAAACTTTCCTTCTTCTTCAAACTATGCTATGGTAACAAGCTATTACAACTATCAGTCTCTCTGCTCTAGTCTCTAATCTAATCTCTATCTAATGATATACAAATGAGGGGGGATGCCCCTTTTATAGATGGCCCAGTCCAATGGACGGCTCAGATTACAATCAAATGGAGGGCTCAGATTAAGCCACATCAGCCCTAACCCTAAAAACCGCCAGAATAGGGAGTGGTACAATAAATGAATCGAAAGATTCCCACTCACTCCCAAAATAGCAAAGGCAATGAATGCCCACCATCATCGTCCAGAAGATCATCATCCAGAAGGGCATTTCCGTTTTCCTTCTCCTTGGCTGCAAAATCAATGAACTTGGCTAGTATTGCTTCAACTTCCTGAATTGAAATAGGCGGGATATGATCAAGCTGAAACTCAAGTACTGCCACCATCTGCCCATGTCGAGTGCAAGAATTCTTCCAAGCGGTCAAGGCATCCTGGGTATTTTGAATCAGGCTGGAGAAAGTTGAAGTGTTCTCAAAGTCATCCTGCACAAAAGCCTTTACCTCTGAAAAGAAAGGCGTCAATCCACTCCTCAAACTGTCAGTAGTCACCTCCTCGGAAGTCAATCTCCTAGCAAAGATAGCCTCAGGACTCCATCTACAATATTCCTCATGGTCTTTCTGACTCTGGCCGAATCTGCCTGTGCTGTATCAAAGAACCCTCGGCCTGTGACAACTAAAGAGTACCAGCCGACAAAATCATATCTATCATCTTCCTGAATCACCCCTCCTTCAATCAACATCTGTAAGGGAGTAAGCATCAAAGCTTCCAAACGCTGAATAACCTTGCTCTGATAGATATGAGCATCACCCCAGGCCTGATCAACTGCCTCCATCCGTGCCATAATGCCAGAAGCCTGCTGGTAAGAATGAGCAAGATCTTCCATAAAATTTTTTGTCTCAGCACGAACGTTGGCAACCCACTTATCCGCTTCTTGTGCCATCTTTCTCAAATCTTCCAAGCCGCTGATAGACTCTCTAAGAAACTCGGCTAGAAGCTCAATCGCCGGATCCTCTTGCCCACAAGGACAAGACAAATGCTGTACGTAACCAATCAAAGTCTTGTGATCCTTCTTCAATTTCTTATATTTGCCCTCAGTCTGGAGCAATCTGTCCTTGAGTGCCTGGTAGGAGTTATCACACTCCTCAATTATCTACGTTCCTGTGGGATGACCTAACTCCATGGTGGTGATCACATAATTTTCTGGCACAGCCTCATCTCGATCACACTCAACCCTTGGCACAGCCACGTGAAGGGTGCAAGAGCCATCCTCATCTATTGAAATTTTCGAAAACTTTCTAGCTCTCTTCTTTGTTGGAGGTGCATTGATCCTACTCAAGAATTCTTCCATCTCTACTGCTGGATCAGCCTCTTCACTGGGACTCCTCATTCTGTATTTGAGCCAATTTGGTACTACCTGCTGTATAACAAATGGCTGCTCACCCCTTGCTTCTTCTTCACGAACTTCTTCTCTAATTTCATCTTGTCGGGGCTCATTGGCTTCTATGGGCTGAGTATCTCCTGAAACTTGGGCCTCCTGTCCTGTAACTGTATCATCCTCTAGAGCTGCCTCAAGCTCACGCTGGAAGTGTGTATCTGTAGCAGTTTCCTCATCTTCTTCGTGCTAATCATCTCTGGTGGGTGCATTGACACTCTGGCCAACAAACTCTCTTCGTGGTGGCTGATTTTCCTCCTGTAACTCCTGTTCCTTATTCAATATATTTCTCTGATCAACGAACAATGAAACCTCTTGTATGCTTGGAGAACGTGTCTCCAATGGCGTAGGTGATTCTACCACAATTCTTGGAGGTTCTGGCTGAACTGGGTCTTTCCTTTGAGACTCTGGAGCTCGAGCAACCTGTTTCTTCTTGGTAGCAGTTGGCGTCCTATGATCTCCCATCAAATTGTAAGTCAAAGGAGTTGACCTACTCTTAAGTCTTTACATGCCTCTCAACCCATCCTCTGGTGAATGTCAAGACTGGTATGCAAAGTGTGTCCAAATCGGCAATCTCCGACTCCGACCAATCTGGAAGTGGGAGTGGTGTATTCCTCACTGCCTCATAATTTGGATGAACGTTCATGTCCTCGTCCACCTGATCTGGTACTGGAATAATCTCACACTCCCTGATCATGCTCAAAGGTAGTCTTGAAAACATTCTCTTTCTAACTTCAGCCTCATCCAATGCACCAGCCCAGTAATCTTCAATATTTGCTTTATGCCTGAACTCTTCTGATAGTATCCATCTGATATTGCTGTGGGGGTCATAATGCTGCCGGCTGGTGTGATAAGAAAAGTGGAAAAACTGAAGCTCATTTTCAGCTTCCTTGGCTGCCTATAGTGAAGGACACACTTTGTCTAAATTTCCCATGATGATTGGGAAGTCAAGTCCTGCCTTCTTCTTTTTCTTTTGAATCTTATCATAGGCGATGAGTTGCCTAGCTATCTCTATCATCAAGATTCTGTTTGTAGGGTATTTGGGCAATCTATACGGATATGAAGAAAACCCCTGCAGCCTAACATAAGTAAATTTTGGAAATTGGATAAACCAACAACCGTACCTTTCTATCAATTCTTGAGCTTCCTTCGAGATCTTGTGATGAGTCCTTTGCTGAAGTGATCTCGTTATGTGCATAGTGAAGGCATCATTGACTCTCTTGTAATGAGATGTGCTTGTCAAGTGCAGCTGCGGACAAGCCTCGTGAATCTTGAACTGATGAGAGCCACATCTAATTGGTTCCTTGTATGATATTCCCCTGTACTTCATCATACGAGCTAGCATGTAGATGATGTATGAGCCCATGTAAAATGTCTTCGTCCTCCTCAAACTCCGGAGCTGCTCGTGCAAATTATCACTAATCATCACTGCCCAGTTAATATGCTCCTTCCCTTCCAGCACGAGGTTGATGTTGTAAAACATCCAAGGTTCGAAGATGAACGCCTGGGGATAGCCTCCAACTCTGCTGAGCATCATAATCAAATCACAGTACTCCTGCTTCAGATCATCTGAAATTATCTGCCTCGGCAACTTCGTGCGAGAGGGCTTGGGCTTGTTCATCCAACAAGAGTTAATCATATCAGCACATCTTTCAAATGTTGAAGCATACATTTGCTTAGCACGTTCTCTCGTCTTGTAAATCATTTTCTCATGTGAAGGAATTCCAAAGGCTTCGCCAATAGCTGCAGGCGTGAGGTTGGCAAACAATCTACCATCAGGTGAGACAATAGACCTGTGCTCAGGGTCGTAACAGTTAGCACACTCCATAATCAACTCCGGACACTGAATTGCTGGTGGAAAACCAACAGCTGCATATAGTCCACTTTTGACGATATTGTTAGAAGTGATCGAAGGATGATGGCCTCCAATTCCCATTATTCGACTTCTGAAAGCTTCCATGTTGAAAGAGCCCAAGTTCGTGTCAGCCAACTTACCTAGCTTCGAAGAGAATTTTGACTCCGGCAGGAAAGACTTGCTCAACTTCTTAATCATTGCCTTTCTGGATGCATTTGCCTTGCTGGATTCAACATTGTTTTCTCTGCCAGTCGCTCTTACTTCAGCCATTCCGCATAACAACAAATAGTCATTAGCAATTTAACTTAGAAAAATAAAATTTCATTGGGGTTGCCAACAGATTTTTGAAAATGAGAAGCCTCAGCACTAAATTTCATCTTCAAACCTCAACACTTCCTACAACAACTTCGAACTTTAAATACTTAGAAAATTGACTTGCAGCAGTAAAACTTCAGCACTTAGAGAAATTTTGGCCAACTTCACTTCAGCAACTCCTCAGCTTCGAACTTATTCCTCCTCAAAGCTCAACTTCAGCTTCAGCACTCAACTTTTCTCACATTACAATCCTCTTTTACTTCAAGTCGAACTTCTTTAGCTTGCACTGCAATCTTCACTTCAGAGCTCAAGTCGTACTTGTTAGCTGATGGAGAAAAAATGAATAAACTCACAGCTCATATAGCCAAGTCGAATTCTAGAAGGAGCCAATTTTAGCTAGTTCATTAAATTTCCACTACTTAACTGCAGGAATTCTAATTTCCCTCCTCAGGCAGCTGCAACACTTGGTGTCTGGCATCTAGAATATTTGACCTTCTAGAATTTCAAGAAGATTCATCTTCATTGGTCAAGGCGTATTTCACTTTAGCATTTTAAAATTGTCTTTTGAAGATATTAAATCCAATTGGTCCCTTGAGAAATTCATTCTGCTGGCTGAGGCATTGATAGTTTGATTTTATCCATCTCATGCTCGAGAAAATTCACTTTCATGAAGAATTTTGATCAAAATCATCTAGTCATTCAACTTCAAATTCACCATCCAAGGCATTTTATTTCAACATCTTTTCCCTTCTTGCCTTAGAATTTTTTTAAAATTTTCCCCTTAGGAAATTCATCAATCAAGTGCCCATCAGAAATCTTTATCTCAAAAGCCTTGGCGAGGTGTGGACGACTTTAAAATCAATTCCTCGTTGAAGATGTCCAGTACCCAGAAGAAAATTCCCTTCGGAAAGTGTCAAATTCATGTGTCGACAAATGAAGGGGTACATTTAATTTTTGAATTTTAACCTTAGAAAAATATTTTTCCATCAAATTTATTCTCATTCTTCATCTCTGGGCGTATTTTCTTGCTTGGCCTTGAAAATATTCTTCAATCTCATGAAGCTGGAGTATTCTGACTCATCCTTGCCAATTTTATCCATGCCTTAACAAATTTCATCATCCCCTGTCAAGCTTAGGCGTATTTCTCTAGAGGTGGAATAAATTTCAACACCTAGAAATTTTTTTAAGTCCCATCACCAACATGGGCGCATATAGGGGGTCAAGGAGGAAATTTTGAATTTTGTCTTAGATATTTTTTTTCTCCATTCATTCTCCAGTCATGGCGCATATAGCATGTCAAGGTGAAAGAATAATCAAAACTTAGAATATTTTCACATAGCTAACATATTCAATATCCTTGGGCGCATTTTACATGTTGAAGAGGAATTAATGCCTAGCATAAGTCTTAACCTCACCTTGCACTTGGGCGCATTCAAGGAGTCAAGGAGGAAGTCAACCCTTTTTGTCCTTTTCCTAGCTCTCTTGGGCACATTTGGCATGTCATGGAGGAATAAACCAATGCCTTAGTCATTTTTCTTCACCTTGACTAGAGGAGGGCGCATTTAGGGGGTAGAGGTGGAATTTTATCAACACTTAGAAACTTTTTTATCCACGTAGCATCTTGGAGATGGGCGCATTTCATGACCCCAGCAGGATTATCCAACACTTAGACAATTTTTCAAAAGCTAACACCTTCAACATGTTTGGGCGTAGTTGGGGGTAGGAGTAGGAACTTATCAATGACTTAGAAAATTCTCCATCACCACTTAGCAAGTTGGGTGCATTTGAGGGGTCCTGCAGGAAGTTTGACACTTCAAATTTTTTTCCATCACCTTCACAAGCTGAGGGCGCATTTTGGGGGTCTTGCAGGAATAACTCATGCTTTAGAAAATTTTTCATGGCTTCTACCAACTTGAGGGCGCATTTTGGGGTAGGAGCAGGAATAACTCACTTGAAACTTTTTCCATCCTCCTGCCAATCTTATCTTGGGTGCATTTGACAGGGTGAGCAGGAATTTCTTTAGACTTAGACATTTCTCAGCTTGCTCGCCCCTATTTACTATATTTAGTAAGCCCTCTGATTTTCATACCTCTGAAGCTTGGATTGATTTGGAATTCGCGCCACAGGATCTTCATGACCTAGTTGATCTGTTCACACTGCCATCTCGTGCTGACTTGCTATTTATAGCATGTTTCTAGAGGTGTTTTACTATTTATAGCAACTGCCTGATTTCAAAACTTCCACAACTCCGTTCAACTTGAAATCTGAATGACGTGCTCCTCATAGGTAGACTTGCCTGTTCACACTGGGGCCTGTTGCCGATTTACTATTTATAGCTTGTTTCAGAAGTGGCTTACTATAAATAGTAAGTGCTCCGATTGCCCTCAAATTTCACCAGTGGATAGCTCGAAAGATATTGATCGCAGTGGGATACACTGGTTTTTGAAAATTCTGTCATTTGACCCCTCATTTGGGTCTCGAAGCTAGAAACCCTAATTTGACTTGCATGTCGATCAAATGACCTCCGTTTGTCCTCGTTTCTGTTGCACTTCTCTCTGTTCGTGATACTGAGGTGTTGGGCAATTGCCAGAATGGTCCTGCTAAAAATAGTAAGTCTGTGAAAAAGTGATCAACTCTGCTTGCATGTCACATCATTGCGTAGCTCTTGAAAAACCTATAAAGAATAACCTGACATGTGTTGAAAAGTCTTGCATGCCAACCCTAAAAATGGCCTTTGAAGACGGCTCCTGAAAAAGGTCTTGATCCTCGTTTGCGTGTTATACCACTGCGAAGCTTTCAAAAAACCCACAAAGAATATCCAAACATGCGTAGAAAATTCCAACATGCAAACCCTAAAAATAGCCTCCGAAGGATGAGTTCTGAAAGTGATCATCTCACTTTGCATGTTATATTATCGCGTAGGTCTCAAAAAATCCAGAAATATTCTTCAAACATGCACTAAAAAACTTCGCATGTAAACCCTAAAATCAGCTCTTGAAGGTGAACTTGCTAAAAATAGAAAGTTGTCCGTTTCAGCTCAAAACTTGCAGACAAATAGCTTGATGTGCTCTGGATGCAGTGTAACGATCATAATTTCAAAAGTGTTGAGAAAAATGTCCCAAATTAGGTACTTACTAAAAATAGTAAGTTGTCAGAATTCGATGAAATTTTGTTGGGGACTTGCTGGAAGCTTGCTGAATACATTGCCAACCTCAGATTTCAACTTATTCACTTCATTTGATTCCAAACTGGCCGGAAGATTCAAAACCGTAATTCTCAGACTTAGCCAAAATCTCACGTTTAAGCTCAAAGACGGGCACATCCCCAGAAACGCAGATAGCAGAAAGAGACAGAGACAGAGAGAGAGACAAAACCAAAGCCAAAAGAATAGAATGGAGCAAAATTTAGGGGGTCACCATTTAGAATGGGGTGATGTGTGACAAGGTCACAACACGGAGAAAGGTGGCGGTATTGTTGAGTCCTATTTTCTTATCGGCCAAGGCAAATTCGAAATGGGGCTTCTTGCGAGCGATGAAATGTGGGATGGTGAACCTATGCTCGTCTTGCAACCTGACTTGAACTAGCTCGAGGAAATGCAAATTGATATTATCTCCCAATTGCGCACACTTGCCTGTAAGGAGAAGACCAGCTACGCCCAATATCACAGGGTAATCTTCGTCCTAGAAGAAGAAGAGGAATGTGTCGAGCTGCACCACCTTTTTATGGAAATATGACTAGTTATCGAGAATGCTCCACCACTTGCGGCGGTTTAATTTTCTTGCTTTGCATGGCATCTTTTTGTAATTAGTGGCGGTAACCCAATTTTGGTGTAGCGTAACTGTTTCCGTTTAAGGTCACTTTCTTGAGGATGGTTACTTTAAAGACCGTTATGAACAGTTACGCTTAGATACATTTTTTGGCTTGGGAAATCCTATAAAAGAAAAAATTTCGGGAATAAAGGAGATATTGGAGGGAATGGGAGCAGCGAGGGTATCTTTTCATGCAGTTTCGTTGTACAAAAATATGAAGTCTGTGAACTTATGTTTTGGCTATGGAGAAATAAAGAAGATATATTCGAATCTTTGAATTTCTTAATGTTTTCTTTGAATGGCAATGAACTGTGTTTCCTTGTGGTTATTCTTCAATGCCATTCTGTTATAATGGGTTGTATATGCATTTAATTCTAAAACTTTGGATTTGGATTAAATTAGCTCTTGAAAAGAGTCTATTGTTTTTTCTTTCCTTGGATATTGTCTGTTGGTGTAGGGAAGATGAAATTTGTGTCATTTACCTGCATTTACTTTATCTTAAGTTTAATCTTTCGCACCTATTTCATAGTTATGAGTAGGTGTTAGATTGTCTTTTCTGCTTTCAGGTTAAAAGCATACCCAGTTTTATTTTAATTGTTTTCTATCATATGAAGGTAGCTGCGCCTTCCAAAATAAGTCGAGAGTCGGTGTAGAAAATTCTCACGTCCGACTCAACTGTTGGTTCATTTTTGTCTTTCAATTCCGGGCATTTGTGAGTCATTTTTAGAACTATTTTTGAAAGCTAAAAATCTGAACTAATAGATTTTTGGCGACTCTGCTGAGGAGACGAAAATACTAGTACCTTTCTTGTTTCAGATATTTAATGGTGCCTTCCCAGAAAAGAAGGCTGGCGACTCTATTTATCTAAAGATCTCAGAAAAATGATTCAAGGCCAGGCCAAGCAAGGAAGCCAATTCAAAAAGAAATCTGTACCAACAATTGAAGAGATAATTGCTGAAGACGATGAAATACTTCAATCTTTTTGGAATGCTTTTACAGAAAGCATCTACGAATCTGAAAGAACAAAGTTAAATCCATTTGATGATTATAAATCTGCATTGATGCTGAAAAGTGTGCATTAGAGATATTATCAACTGAGAAATTTTGAACAAGAGACTTATCAGGCTGCAACAGAAAGATTAAAGGAACCGATATCTTCCAATTTCTCAATTCTTGGGAAACAAGATTCTATGCCAACATTGGTGAAGCCATCAGTACCTTGGATTCAAAATTAGCAACAAGAAAGAAGTTTTCATCATGCTAAAGAAGAGACACAACCAGATGAACACGACTATATTTATCCCAAATTGGTTCTTAAAAGGTTCATACAATGACTTTCGATGTGGTATTGTGGGTGAAGATGGCCATATTATAGAAGTTGATGTGAATGCATTCACTTGTGGCTTTGGTGACATTGAAAGAGGTATGAATGTACCATTATTAGAATCTCTTGATAAAAAGGTTGAGGAAAAGGAAATATTAGAAAAAGAAACACATGCATTTGAAAATAGTTTGATTGAACCATTTGAAGGCTAAATAATTTATACTCTCGACCCGCTTGCTTTCTCAATGAAGAATTTGTTTGTGCAAAAGAAAAAGAAATAGTTCCTATCAAATTTGACCCTATGCTTTTAGAATATGACACCCAGGGGTCACAATCAGCAGCATGCACAAATTTTGTTTCAGATGACAAGTTGAAGGAAGAACCTTTGATTTCTGATGCTCCTCTTGTATGTCCAAATGAAATCATGGTTAATGCTGCATGTAAAAAGAATGATGAAGCGGTGATGAGAATAGAGAAAAATTGGGAAGATCCTGAAAATAAGATTAATTGGGGCAAACTCAATGCACTATACTTGCCAACAGAATTCTGTGAAGAATCAAAGGTTGGAAACAATCCTCTTTTTGAATTATATGATCCTCAATCAGTTGATGAAAAATTGTTTTCTTCTCTTGACAAAGATGAGCCGGGAAAATGTATTTTCTAGAATAGTTCTGAAAATGATTGTTTTGAAATCATGTTGCAAAGAGAGAGGAACCACTTGGATACTAAATTTGATATTATTGATCGTTGTAAACAAATGGAGAATGGTCATAGTGTTGGCGTTTCGAATCGGTACTTAAAAGCTTCTCTTGGTGGTCCTTTCCTTGAAGATGAAACTATTTATGATTTTTCAACTGGTGGAAATGTGGATGCTAAATTGATGCTCAAAGAAGACAAGCTTTCTGAATTGGTGGTTGAAGAAAATGATAAAATTTCTTCAGTAAGTTATGATTTGGTGTTTGATAATACTATTAGCAATGATTTGGGTCAAGTGAAATCTTATTCGAACCAAGGCATACAATATGATTTCTTTCAAGAAGATTGGTCTAGTTTATTTGAAGCAGATTGTGGAGGTATGACTAGTGGCTTTCCAAAGGCCACAAAGATATATGATGAAGAATGGATTTTCGGTTGTGAGCTTATACACAAGGGCTTCATGTATAGGGTAAGTCGCCATTGGACCTATGTGCTAATGCTGAATCTGTAAATGTTTCACAGTTGCAAATCTCTTTTCTGCAGTGGGTCCTATTTCTCTCAACCCGTGAATGGCTTTGCATGAACATCGGGCCCTTTAGAGGTAGGGTCTTATGACCATGTATATACTTAGGAGTTTTGGCTATGTTGGTAACTTAGTTTCCTTTTCCGCTCTGTCTTGTTTTGGCTTGCTTGTCTTTGACTTGTGCCCAGTTCCCTTCCACCCTTCTACAAGCAACACCCTGTCTTCCTGCTTTTCTTTTGACTCCGTACCCAATGGACTTGGACTGGTCTGCCCAATGATTTTGGAGTTGTTTGCATTTCACCAGGAAATGTAGTCCCCAGTCGGAGCCAATGTTACCCTCTAATTTTGAACCATGCAATTTTTCTTCTTTAAATTAAACGGCCTCCATTCCATGCCTTCGATAATGATTCAAAATTGCGGCTTTCACAATATTCATAACCTTTGTTGCCGATCCCTCTATTTTTCTAACCAATGTTGTAGAGTTTGAAAGTTTTATAACCACCTGATTGCCTGATCCATCTCTCTTCTCAACCTCACCCAAGGGTGTTTTAAGTGATCGGTAGGTTGGAAGTTTTCGAAACCTTAAAAGTCCCGACATGTGGTTCATTGGTTCTATCTTTTCGTGACCTTGCAACTCTGCAGTAGATTTCCTAGTTTTCGAAACAGCACTAGCCTATTTAATTGTTTGTACGACATATCATGAGAATGTCTTTTCAGGTGTTTAGAAATACAAACTCGATCTTAAGGCTCTTTTCTCAAGGCGGAAAATTCATGATGCATTAATTAGCCTCTTAAATGACGTGTAACGAAGGCAGTGACACGCTATCAGCAGGTTAAAAGGCATCATTATCTACCGCCATAATTAAATAAGCCGTTTACGGAGAAAGGTGGCAGTACTGCTGAGTTCTGTTTTCTTATCAGCCAAGGAAAATTCGAAATGGGGCTTCTTGCGAGCAATGAAACGTGGGATGGTGAACCTATGCCCGTCTTGCAACCTGACTTGAATTGGCCCGAGGAAGAGCAAATTGATATTATCTCCCAATTGCGCACACTTGCCTAGAAGGAGAAGACCAGCTACGCCCAATATCACAGGGTAATCTTCATCCTAGAAGAAGAGGAGGAACACACCGAGCTGCACCACCTTTTTATGGAAATACGACTGGTTATGGAGAATGCTCCATCACCTGCGGCGGTTTAATTTTCTTGCTTTGCATGGCATCTTTTTGTAATTAGTGGTGGTAACCCAAGTTTGGTGTAGCGTAATTGTTTCCGTTTAAGGTCACTTTCTTGAGGATGGTTACTTTAAAGATTGTTATGAACAGTTACGCTTAGATACATTTTTTGGCTTGGGAAATCCTATAAAAGAAAAAAAAAAATCGGGAATAAAGGAGATATTGGAGGGAATAGGGGAGTAGCGAGAGTATCTTTTCATGCAGTTTCGTTGTATAGAAATATGAAGTCTGTGAACTTATGTTTTGGCTATGGAGAAATAAAGAAGATATTTTCGAATCTTTGAGTTTCTTAATGTTTTCTTTAAATGGAAATGAACTGTGTTTCCTTGTGGTTATTCTTCAATGCCATTCTATTATAATGGGCTGTATATGCATTATTTCTAAAACTTTGGATTTGGATTAAATTAGCTGCTGAAAAGAGTTAGTTGTTTTTTCTTTCCCTGGATATCGTCCATTGGTGTAGGGAAGATGAACTTTGTGTCATTTACCTGCATTTACTTTATCTTAAGTTTAATCTTTCCCACCTATTTCATGGTTATGGGTAGGTGTTAGATTGTCTTTTCTGCTTTCAGGTTAAAAGCATACCCAGTTTTATTTTAATTGTTTTCTATCATACGAAGGTAGATGCGCCTTCTAAAATAAGTAGAGAGTCAGTGTAGAAAATTCTCACATCCGGCTCAACTCTTGGTTCATTTTTGTCTTTCAATTCTGGGCATTTGTGAGTCATTTTTAGAACTATTTTCGAAAGGCAAAAATCTGAACAAACATATGGCAGCCGCAACATATGAGGATGATAGTAGTATTCATGATTTGAGGGAAGAGCCTCTTGTGATGGTCAAGCATGAGGAGCATTCAGATTTGCATGAACATGAGGAGAGGTATGACTCAGAAATTTTTGATTATACACAGAGTTTGCATCATGGGGATCTTGAGTCACCTCTTTTGGAGAGCCCATTGAAGGCTTCAGTCATGGTTATGGATGAGATAGTTGAGCATACACCTTGTGGACCAGCCAACAATGAAGTGTACGCATCTATTGATTGTGGGAATGGATTTATTGAAGATGTGAAAACATCAATCTGGGTTACAGGTTCAGATGTCACTAGTGGAATGAATGCACATGATAAGATTAAAAAGGAGCAGAATGATACAATGGGTTTCCATGAAAAGGAACCATTTAGTGCGTCCACAAGTGAAATGTGCACAAGTCTCTATATTGGTGATGTAGAGATTGTTATTGGTAAGTCTTGCGATGAGCAAGTGGATTCTTTTGAGGTTAGCGTGTTAGATCATAACGCTGTTCCATCATTTTTACATGAGGATTGCATGCATCATCTAGTGGAAAAAATGATATTCATGATGATATGTCTCCTACATTTGTAAGAAAATCAAGAAATGTATTTGTTGAAGCTAATTGTAATCAGGGGCCTAGTGAGTCACGTGGATTGAAGGAACAACTAAAAGTCATTGAAGATAAGGTTGTTCAAACCTTAACTCGCTTTAATAGCACACACAAGTTTGTTGAATACCTCATTTAGTTAGCTCAACTTGAAGAAAGGCAAAAAGGGGTAACAGTTGGAGCTTCTATACCAAATCTGCAGACTATCAAACATGCTTTAGAGGTAATGAAATCAGATTACCTCCATTTGCTTTCAGACAAAGACCTTGCTATCAGGTTTGCAGAGGAGGCTTACAGAGTGTTGTACCCAAACCAAATTTTTTTCTTCATCAAGGCATTTTGCTTAAAATAGTCTAAACCTTGCTAAAATGATGTCAAATATAGTTTTTGGGCAATATCAAGCATGGAGTTTTGTTAATGTTTTGTCAGTCAAAAGGCAGTATCCCTTGATCAGAACCTGAATCAGAGACTCAAAGCGAAGCATTTCATGGTGGAGGAGCATTTCACGGTGACACTTATACTTTTAAATGGTCATTTCAGTGACCAAAATGATGATTTCAATGGTCAATTTTTGAAGATTTCTCAAGGAAAAGCAAAATTGCGCCCCTGTAGCCCAGGGGCGCCCTTCTTTTTGAAGGCCTAAATTTTGTGATAAATGCTCATGAATACAGTCAAACTCTTCAGAATTAGTTTGCCTATCCGATGAGCTATCCTGCGAGGCTATCCGAGACTCGTAACTCCGGTTACAGACACCAAAAGTTGAAGATTCCAGAGGTTGCAGTTTGTAGAAGCCTGTTTCTTTCAGCTTTTGCGCCCCTGTAGCTCAAGGGCGCACTTTTTAATGGAGGTTTAGATCTTGGTATTCCTGATGGTTGATGCAGTCAATCTCTTCGTGACTAGTCTGCTTGTCCGACAAGCTACCGAATGCAGTCATCCGAGTCCCAGAGCTCCGACACTCGACGTCAGAAGATGAGCTTATGAGGAGAGTTCACATCACAGAACTTCTTCATATGGTGTAATTGCGCCCCTGTAGCTCAGGGGCGCCCTTCAAGATGACCTCTGAGATGGCAGAGTTTGCTGACGAGGTCTTCCTGACATCGGTGCTACTCTAGCCCAGCTTCGCGATGCACCAATTTGCCTGTTAATCCGACATTCTGAGAGATTGTGGCAAAGATTCTACTAGGAACGTAATTTAACGGGTGGAGAAGCATATAAATATCATTGTATTTCTGTAGGCTAGGGGCGCCTAGCCTTCAGGCCTGTCAGATGAGGTTATTGACGTTCGAAGTCTTCACGAGACTTGAGCGTAATTACTCCAACTATTCAACGAGCCCAGCCGTCAGCCTTCGGGATTTGGCAAACGCTCGTACGTGTGAGGTCTTTGGCGAAATACTGTAAAACGAAGACAACTCAGAAAATGGCCAAGTCTGGTCGTCTATTCCATCTTGGGAAAGGCGCCTTTCTATTTGAGGTCTTAGAAGCAGTTTTCTCGCTCCGTCGCCTCAAGAAACATCTCTCGTAGGTCCTTCTGGCTATGTGTTGAGACAGACGGTGCTTGAATCAGGCCATCCCAGCTCCAGATATCAGAGGTCAAAGTCGGGCATCTGGTTGAGAGTTGTACTTTTGTCAAAATGATGTTCGTGCCTTTTCAAGCTAGGGGCGCTTTTACTTTAAGGGTCCTTAATGCACTTTTTAGATGCCTTGCGTATATTCGTTGGATGCGGAATACCTCCAGGCATGCAATGAGCTTGTTTGCCAATCAACAGGGTTCACCGTTCGTTGTCAACAGCCGTTTGAAGCGTCAGATGGCAGTTTGGAGAAATGGTTAAGTCTGGTACTCGAAAATCAATTTAATCAAGGGTGCCTAATTCTTTGAGGTGTTAAATGATGGATTTTGCAGGGATGACTCCCAACAGGCATTTCTTTCTTGCTCAGCAGGCTTTGCAATGAATACACTTGCTCAGTCTCAGCATCATCTGGTCACCCGGAAATCAGTGTCAAAGATGGCCAGTTGTAACTTTGTACTCAGCTACAAAGTAGGAAGTTAATAAAAAACGTGATATCTTGAGCAAATGGACGCCTATGAGGTCAAATGAGGACTTTTTGAAATTAGTGAAGTTCGCCGATGAATCCAAGTGCTTTACTTGGTTTGTCAACTGATTTTAAATAATATTTAATATTTATTTTTGCATATTTAAGCATTAAATGGTGATTTTCTAAAATTGGCACCTCTTTGTGCTATTGCCTAATGAATATTTTATTATTATTTAAGTTTCGAACTTCAAGACAGTGTCAGTGTAACTGGAGGGGGTCCAATCAGAAGCCTTCTATTTTAGTCAAGGTTTTAAATCTTGCAGTAAACAATATGGTGCGAATTCTCTTTATTTAAGCATGGCGCCATCATTAATCATTCACACAGCTTAAGAATTTCGTATTTCTTCAGAGCAGAGGCGAGTTTTTGCGGGTTGGGTGAATTCATCATCAGTCTCCAAGGGCGATTGCATCAAACAATTCTTTTTGCAGGTTTTAGTTCACATTCATCAGCAAATTTGAAGAATAAGGGGAGATTTTCATAGAAGAAAGAGCATAGGAAAAACGTCTTTCTCCTCTTTGATTCTCAAATTTCTCTCAAAATACAATTCGCATGTTCCTGAAGTTGATAGAATTTGACAAGTCTGAACATCTGGATCATTTTTATATAACTTCCTCAAATTAAATTCGTGTGTTTGATTTTCAAGAATTTTTAACTCTAGAGCATTCGTTCTCGAGTTTCTAATTTTCTCAACTGAAATCTCTTTGCATGGTCGAGTAGAAGTTAGATTTTCGCATTTCTGACGTTCTGGGTTGTCTTAGAATCTTTTTCTGGACAAAACCCATATCTCAGATTTTTCGCTGAAAATAACTCTTCAAAAGGCTATTTTTAGCCTCAACAGGGTATTTTTAGCTTTCTAGAAATCTTGTCAGAACATAGTTGAGTTCATAGTCAACAGGCGAATTTTTCAGAATGTAGTACACTCAGCTCGAATACAGGACCAAATCAGTCCTTACTCACAACTTCATCAGAATAGTTGAGACGAATCTTCACAAGGTGTTGCCAGAAGCAGTCTTAGATCCAGTCAAGATCAGAGATTCGATTATTCAAAACATTCAACAGTCGGGGTTATTGGAGGCCGCTTCCATACCTATCTCCGTTCATTGTATTGAGTTCGTGATGTCTTGTATTAAGCATTACAATTCTGCTACTCATGAGATAGTGTTAGTAGATGGACGAGTCATTTGCAGTCTCAAACCTCTGGACATTGAAAGAAGTTTTGGTATACCTCAACACCCAAACAGTCTAGTTATTTCTATGGAGCAGTGTGAGCATGCATTCAATGCTGATGTGGACAAGTGCCGAAGCAAAATGGCAGAAAGATGGTTGAAGCAAGCGAGGAATAGATTGCCAAATAATGTGGGTCGTGGTGAGTACAAGGATGAGTACTCGATTCTAATTACACTCTTGAATCGTGTCTCAAGTCAATCACATGCAAATGTTTTCCAGCCTTGGATGTATTACATCATTGGTCGCATCATATCTGGGCAGGAGCATTATGACTAGGCATCCTTCATCAGCGATATTATCCACAAGCAGATCACCGGTTTCCTAGTTGCTCATGAGTTTCACATGTGTTCTTATCTCGTGTACTTGATTGCTTATCAGGGTCAGTTCCGAGGACTAAACACCGTGGGCATTCTCGTTCAAAGTCTATCACTATTACGATCAGCTTGAGTTCACTTCAATCATTTCAAGTTCACGAGGCTTTTTGACTTATACAGTGAGAAATTTGGACCGAGTTGCACGTTCGTATCTCGGCAGTTGCTAGAGCAGCGATGGATGGTTGGGCGGATTGGTTTATTCAGTTCCCGACATACACCTACATCCGAGTATATGGATTTATAGGAAATCCAGCTATGCTTCCACGTTATCCTTCGGATAAGAGCTTTATGGAGTTCGAGGCAGTTGCATGATGTTCATCGTCTTTTATGCGGCATAGACCAGCTGCCAACTTTCCTTTTCAGTTTGGAATGTATTGGTGCAAGACGACAGTTGATACCAAAGTTGCAGGACAGGAGCTCGAGAAATATCATCTCAAGTATCTTGTTGAGGCTCGTGCTTATGATCTTTGGGGTCATTACACAACTCGCCTTGCTAGACGTGCATATCATGAGCCTTCTATGGAGGATTATTGGGCAAACTGTGCGGACGACTTTGAGGTTCGCAGACGTAGCTATGGCCGCTTCTCTCTCTCACAAATTTCTGTTTTGTTGTCAGAAGACGTGGGAGGTTTATCAGATGATGAGGGAGAAGTTCTTCCTCAATTTTTCAGAGAGCAGGTTGATACACAACTGCTGCCAGCAGTTGATTGGTATGCCAAGGAGTACGCAACAGCAAAAGAGAGGTCAAGTAGAGTTATTCAAAATAGTATACTTTACCTCGACATCAAGAAGATTAGGAGGGTAAGTATGCCTAGAGCAGAGCTGCCAGTGGTGAATCCTTCACTACCTTCCTCGTCAAAACCAAAACAGAAGAAAAGGAGTAACCCTCCCAAGAAAGGTCAAGTGCCAAATAATTCAAAAGGCAAGCGCTTGCCATTGATACACGTAAAGAGCCTGACAGATAGCCTATCATAGAGCCAGTTCAGAGGCCAGTTCAGAGTCCGCCAGTGCCTGAGGTTCAGCCTCAAGTTTCTACACCAGTTCTGGAGCAGTCACCTGCCCCAATTCATATTGAATTGGATTTAGACTCCCCATCTTGCAATGGTTCTTCTACATATTCACTCTCGTCACAACCTCCTGTTGCTAGTACAGATCCTTCCAGTAGCATTAACCGAGATCAGTCTTGGATTGAGAGTCAACTGGGAAGGAAGAGGAGGCAGCCATCCTATGTCCTTAATCATTTAGATTTTGATCAGGTTTACTAGGATGTGCCAGACAAGAGGATCAAGAACATGGTCCACGTGGAGAGGAATACTGATATGGAGATCGTTGTTGAGACTGCTATACCTCCACAGGGGAAGAACTTGGACGAGTTGGAATCTTAGGATTTCGAGGTTATCACAGTCAACCTTGGTCGTAGCACACGCCAGACTAAGGTTGATCTCTTACAGGTTGCTACAGACAATGCCAGGGATAGAATGCTGAAAGACGGAGAGGATAAGGCAACCCTCAAGGCTGAAATCAGACAGCTTCGTCAGTACATTTCTAGCCTTGTACACAGGTCAGATGTCATTGCCACACTCCCGCCGATGCTTGAGCCTCCAGCAGAACAAGGTCAACTTAATCATTTAGTTGCATATGGCAAGCGTTTAGATGAGTGGGCGGAAGAGTTCGTTGCTAGAGGCCGTTCTATGCTCATAGAGTTATATTAGTTGCGGTACAATGCACGAGAACTCCGTCTACGTCTCCAGGATGAGGAGACATGGCAATTAACAGACCCTGGGATGAGATTATGATTGCTCACCTGAGTATGGCATATGAATCAGTCACAGATGCAGAAGATAGAGAAGCTATCTACTCTTGGAAAACATAGTTGGTTTTCAAGGCAAAGATAGAGGAGACTATGGCGTTAGAGTTGGCTGAGAGTAGAGAGCACATTACTAGTGCACTCCGGTTTGTGAGGACGTTAGTATCTCGCTTACCGTGTCGATATCAGATTGAGGGCAGTGCGTATGTTGAGCTTACCGATGTACAGTCAGAGCTCCAAGCATTCACTCATACTATTTTCAGTGGGGAGACCGTTGGCTGTAAGATTAATCAGCTTATAGTCATGTCAGCGTTGTTCGATGAAGCAACCAGGAGTAGGGGTGAACTTCAATCCCAGATCATAGCTAGTGAGGACATGCTGCGTAGGCATAACATTCTTCGACAGAGTATCAAAGCTCCAGATAGTGATGCAGTTAACAATCTCGTTGAGGGATTGGTTGCTCAAGATCACAATCAGTAGACTTCAGTTCCCACCTCTTAGAATAGACATTATACATAGGAGTTAAACTTGGCGTTACCTTCTCAAGTTAACTCGCTGTCTTATCTCATGCATATCTATTCTGAGATCAGCTTTATTTATTTGGAGTTTTATTTAGGGTTTACGTTAACTGATGGTAGTGTACCAGTTAACATGCTTTCAATAAGGACGTGCATGCTTGCACAATTGTCCATTTTTAGATTAGATGTTTTGGTTAACTGATGGTAGTTTTCCAGTTAACTGTATAGTTTCCTTTATTAGGGTTTAGCAATAAATCTTGCATGCATTGCAAGACTGTAGTTGACTCAAGGTGATTTTAGGGTTCCCTACACCTTTCAATGTCTATAAATAAGAGCTTTTGCTCATTTGTACATAACTTTTGCATGAGAGAAATATATGCTGTGCCTACCTTGCCTTCAATATTGCTCGTTTGTATCCTTCAAGCGTTTTTACTATTATGATGAATTGTTATGCCACTTGGGTTTCATGCAATTATAATGGTGAATTCTTTCCTTAGTTAGATCAAATCTGTTTTGTGTTCAATAAACTTGTCCATTGAGCTAATAGATGTGCCACCTTGCCTTCAAGTTGAGGATCTGACTTGGTTATCGTGTGATGTGTGTGAATAATAAACTTATTCAGATTGAGCTGATAGTTGTGCCACCTTGCCTTCAAGTTGAGAATCGTACTTAGTTTATCGTGTATTGTTGTTTCCAATAAACTTGTTTAGATTGAGCTGATAGATGTGCCACCTTGCCTTCAAGTTGAGAATCTATACTTGTTTATCGTTAGATAGTCATCCTTGCTCCATTTCCTCATGCTCTGTTTTCTTGAGGAAACTGGATAGATTTTAAGTAATTAGCCTAGTTGTAGTTAGTAATCTGCGAAACTAGAAAATACTTAGCTGCAACGTATATAGTTTTCGAGAAAGCCTTGTACCTCTTACAGCTGAGACAAAAAGACAAGATATAGTTTAGTTTACTTTCCTTTTCAAAGCACTTTTGTCAAGCACAACGAGGGAGCTTCCCCTCCTAATTTGAAGAGCACTCATTGCGTAGTGTGCATAGCTGTCCGTACCAACTCTTACTCCAGAGGTGCTAGTTGTTACGCCAACACAGAGCTAATGCAAAATCTGCCCTTCATGATCTAAGTTGTGAGACACCTCCTAATTCATATGATGATGGTGGTGAAACATGCAATCCAAGTGACTATTCAGGTATTCCATTGGCGCAAGCGGGTGAATTTCACCTTGATTGCATGGTGAGGATGCTCATCAATTTTCTTTCAGCCCACATATGTATGATTTGACCATGTTTCTGATGACACATAAAGGTGGGTTGGATAAAAGATTACACAGATCACTCGGGTATGATGTGCTTCCATCTTCAAAAGATGAATCCAAATCTTGTAGGTCTCTTACTTTGTTTCCATTGGATGCTTGCATACAAAAACAAAAATTTGAGACTTGGCTCATTTGGATTCCAATGGCTATCAGAGTGGCACAACGAAAGTCAACAAGTATTGGGAATGGTGGACTTTCAATTTGGTTGTGGGATCTAGGAATTTTTATGATTGGTAGTGTTGATGAGTGTTTTATCATCCACCAAACATCAGAATAAAAATGTCCAAAGACACTCTATCCTCTCTTGAAAAATCACCGCGTATGCTAAGATTGCGAGAAGATCATATGGCGATTCCAAGGTTTCTTTAGTCGGGTCTCGACGTGTGGATAAGCTCAATGGTCGTTGTGATAATGCTGGTAATAAACAAGGGGACTTACGTAGAAAGTCTGCACAAGTTCGGGGACTTAGGAAATTTATCTTTGTAGGTTCTCAATTAGGACTTTCAATTGTGGATCTCAAAAAAATGGCAAAAAGAATAGGGTTTAGGAGAGTCTAATCTAAGCCTAAGAACTCAAGAGACAGTAAGGACTCGGTGAAGGGAAATAAACCACATTTTGTTTCGCCTCCTGCAGGACAACATACGCAAAATGGGTGCAATCTTCAAGGGGTTTGTGAGAATAATTTTCACACCTCGAATGAGGTTGAAGTTAAGCTTCCACGTTTAAGAGCTCAGGCTAACTTTACAAATCGAATGCAAATCATCCATTCGAAAAAAGTATGAGCTACACTTCACCACTGAATCAATACGATCAATCTCTCATTCAATTTAACAACTTTTCAAAGCAAATTCTACTTAATCTAACTTTAACTCTAATCTATGGCGGAAGGCAATATGTAACCTCGCTTACTATTCAACAATAAGAAGTGATTCAAGGCAAATCATGCTCAAGAGCTTTTATCATTCAAAATAGTCTCAATGCGACAATATACATAATCTGTCTCCACACTTACAAATGAGGGGGCGAGCTCAATTTATAGGCTCCCCAATTACAATTCAATGGCCAAGATTGATTTCAAATCAACGGCCGAGATTACAAAATAAAACCCTAATTAGGGTTTGTCACTTTCGACCAATGAGAAAATTTCATTTGAGGACACTTGTCCCTTTTGCTAAATATAAATCAACAATAAAATAGAAAGTTGTTATATGTTGATTTGGAACAATTTGATTGGTTGGAAGATGACGAGGCGCCACCTCAGCGTGCTGGATGTCTTCCTTGGTTGCTTCATTTTTCTTCACGTGCTTGCCTTAGAATATTTTCCCTGCCGATAACTCTGTCCGTTGTGCTTGTTCCTTCCTAACTTTGATCTTGGACTCCTTTCAAGTGTCTAGAATCTGGAGAAGAATGTCTTTGTGCTTTCGCCACAATGGAGGAAATTGGAATTTCCTCTGTGAAGTATTTCCTAGACTTAGCCAAATTTTGGCTATTCAGGTTCATTTTGTAACATCATCTGGATCATTCAACACCATGCTCGAACGAACTTTGCCTGTGGATTTGCCTTCAATTCTGAATCTGGCTTGTGCTATGTAGGACAAATTCCATTGGACAAGAATTTTATTCACTTCCTCTTTATTTTCCTCTTCACCCTTCCTGTTTTCCGTCCAACACTTAGTGAATTCTTCTAGCCAATTTTCTCGTCCTCTCCTTGGGCGGACTTCATATGAGCTTGGACGTTTTCTCTCTCGGCCTAAGTCAGACTTCAAGCCACTTTGGACAAACATTTCTAGGGAGAAGTCGAACTTTATCATGCTTGTGCCATTTCTCAGTTGAGCAAAGTCGGATTTGCTAGTGGTTTTGTCATCTTTTTCCTTCACTCTATCTGGCTTGAAGCAGACTTGCCTCCATTCCACGCCATTGCTTCTTCTTTGAAGACTCGTCTCGTGTCGTCATCCACCTGCAAGAAATAAAATAAACAAATTCAGATTTTCTCTCTCCTGAATTTTTACCACTCTCTCTCCTGAAGCCATGGTGAATTTAATTTTGCCCTTCGGATTTTATCTCTGGCCGGCACAAATTATTTTCCTCCAAAACATTGTCTGGCGAATTTGATTTTGTCCAAGGCATTGAAAATAAATTATTAAAATATTAAAATATTTTAATTTATTCCAACCCGTTCGTCTTCGACCCATGGCTATTTCGATTTCCTCTTCGTTTTTCTTGGCTAAGAGTGTATTTTCCAATTTTATCCTCAATTTCGTCTAGCCAAACCAAAATTCAAGCCATTCCGTCAACAAATTCTATGCCAGATCCCTGTTTTTCTTTGCCATAGCCAACTTTTCTCTTGCACTGAGCCTATTTTCTTCTGCCAAAGTCAAATTTTCTCTTGCTCAGTCGAATTTTTATAGGCAAAATCCTCGTCCGGATGTCTTCGTTGGGCGAATTTCTTGGACGGTTGACAAATTCCCCTTTCCTTCTGGGCAAGGATGATCCTTCCTTTCTCTTTGCCTTGCGCATTTTTCTTCGGTCGAAGTTGGCAATTTTTAACATTTTCCATACTTAGGCAAATTTTGTCTCTTTTTCCTCATCGTGTTAGGCACACTTCGTTTTATTTCTTGCCACATCCTGACCATCTCTAGCACATGTCCTTTCAAACTTGGCACTCATCCTCTTGAAAGTGTAAGGATACTTAGCCAAAAATCTCAACTTTTCATCATTTAGCCTCTATACTTAGGCAAATTTTCGAACCTCTTCTTAGACTTGGCATTAACACTTAGCCAAAAATCTTATCATCTTAGGCGGACTTCCTTGACATTTTGGACGAAGATCATGGATGTCTTTAGTACCCTGCTAACTCTTTCCAAGCTTATGGCGGACTTTGTAAGTCTTTAGGACGAGCACCATGGGGTATCCCTCTTTTCTAGAGCGAATTTCTTCAACACTTTAGCATTTATCTCAACATTTTATCCCCTTTGGAAATCCTACAATACTTAGTCAAAATTTCGAAATTTTCATGGATAGTCTTCAGCCAAGTCAAATCTTTCAAGGGCGGACTTCATAACCCTCTTGCATCTCTCTTTTAAGCAGATGGCGGACTTTAGGTGATGTTTGGACAAGGATCCTTAAGGCTGGCGGACTTTAGAGACTTCTAGGATATCCTTGGGCGGACTTCAGAACCTTTTGGCACCTCCTTCTTGTGAATGGCGGACTTTTAAAGCTCTTAGCATTTGCCTTAATACTTTGTCCCTTGGAAATGTCATAATATTTGGCAGAAATTTTGATTTTCCACCTTTTTAGGCTTTTATACTTGGGCAAAATTTCGAAATTTTCATTGTTAGGCACCAAGACTTAGTGAAATTTTTGATTTTTTTGCTTCTCATGTGCCTAGGCGGACTTTCCAACCTCTTGGCATGTGCAAGGCGGACTTCAAGAGACTTTGGCATCATCCTTAGCGGACTTTGGAAGATCCTAGGATATGCAAGGATATGCAAGGCGGTCCTTGGAAGTGTCAAGGATATGCAAGGATATGCAAGGCGGACTTTGGAAGATCCTAGGATAAGCATCTTGAGTGCTGGGCGGACTTTCCTTCCTCCTTGGACATCCTGGGCGGACTTTGGAAGTTCCTTGACATTGCCTCTTGCTGCATTTGCTTGCCATCAGACTTCTTTCAAGGGCGGACTTGGCTGATGGTCTGGCCATTGGCTCATTTGACTTAGACATTTCCAAGGGCGGACTTCATTACTTTGTTGGCCATTGCTCAGATTTTTGTGCCATTGATTGCTTGGCTGAAGCTTCACCCTTGACTGTGAGCTGAAAGTCTTCCATACTTAGGCGAATATCTCAGTTTTCTCCATGAATAGATGTTCAGTTTTGCCCAGATTTCTCATGAATTTCCAGATTCTCCATGAATGTTCAGTCATTATCTCAGATTTCCGATGAGTTTCTCAGATTTTTCCATGAATTGCTTGGATTTCTTGACTGGTTCGTCAAATTTTCAACCATTTTAGTGCTCTTTACCAGATTTCTCTGTAATTTTCCAGAATTTCTCACCATTTTTTAACGAATTTTCCAGATTTTTCGAAAAATTTTCAAAATTTTCATTTCGATTTTCTGAGAGATCTATTGAGTTTTTTGAACTTCTGAGTGCGTTTTCAGAACTCGGGACCTTTCAAAAAATAGAAACTTTCCAAAAATAGAAACTTTCTAAAAATAGACCCTAAAAAATAGGGATCCCAGAATTGCCCAAAAGTGCCAAAAAAGTAGGTCCTAAAAAATAGGGGGCCCGGGGTGAGAAACCCTAAAAATTTGGAAGTGTCGGATTTGACTGAAACGACAGTCGATCTTCGTCCCCCAGGCCCTCTAAGCACGACGGTGACGTTTACGCGCTGATTTGACTTGGCTCAGATGACTCTCGGCAGACTGGCTGAATTGGAACCCTCAAAATGATGACCTCATTGTAAAAAGATAAGTGACATGCAACTGCAACATCGAGGCAAAAAGCGAAAACAGGGGGTCCCCATTTGCAATGGGGCGATGTGTGAAATGGTCACAACAGGTAGACTGCTACATTTTACAACAAGATTTGACAGAGTTGCTAAGTTCAGTGATATCAGTGGTATCAAGTTGATGCAACAGAGATTTGGTGGAGCATTCTACAGGCTCGTTTGGGATCTTGGTATTTGGCCATGGCATATAAGTGTGGATTGCTTGGGTACACACAATCTTTGGAAAGGGAGGACTATAATGTCCCCGTTTTCCGGTTCACCAGATAGGCATTAATTTAATTAATTAATTTAATGATTTGATATTACTTGACAAAAAAAATTTAAATAGGGTAATATTAAATTATTAGATTAATGTGTTGTTATAAACTGATGGGAAGGAAATATTTAAAAGTATTTTATAATGTCACTTTATTAAAAGTAGAGTTTAATGTTTTGGTGGGAAATTTAAAAAGGGATTCCTAGATGGATATAAAAAGGGAAGTGAGCTCATTTGTGCCATATGCTTGTTTAATATTTTATTTGGTATTTTGGTGGAGCTCTTCAGAGTCCAAAACTCTAGGTGGGAATTCCTACGGGTATCTAGTTTTGGTGGTGAAAGATTCCTCCCTAGCTAGTAGTAGGAGAAATCATCTAGGTTCCTTGCATTTGCATGATAAAACTTGGTTTCAAAATTTGTGAAGTCTTCAGAGAAGACAAATTTCTAGATTTACAAAATTGCTAGGTGTGTAGGTACAAATTCATTAAATTTACAGGCAAATAATAAATTTGTGTGCAGTGTGTGCAAGATGAGATGAGATAGAAGTTTTGTGCTGTGTGTGCTATGAAGAGGAGATATTAAGCAATATTTATAGAAGCAATTGGGCTTCACCTAACTGTACATATTACAGCTCATTAATGAAGCCATACCAAATGGTTAAGGCCTTATTTTATACTCAACCCAGCCTCATGTAAGCTGCCATACTAATTTATTCCTCACAAGGGAGGACGTGGCATGTGTGGGAGACATAAAACCTTGACCAAATTAAATTGCAATCCCTTATTGTCCAAACAAGCAAATTAAAGGATACCTAAGACTTTGGTGCAGCCTTTTTAAGGCTTCCAAAAGTCTAACTTAGCATAAAAGGGGAAGTCACAACTCTTTAAGAGGCTGTCGTACATGCTTGAAATAGAGCCGTATCATATTAAGGGGCCATACAACTTTAGAGCTGGTCAAAATATGTGTTGATTGTTATTCTGGTTGCTGTTTGGGAATGCTGGATGGTTTCCAAAGAGGTGAGCAAATAATTTATTAATAGTTTATGAGATATCATAAGTGCTGTGTATAAGTTCTGTATTCTTCAATTGCTACAGTAGCACATATGTCCATCAAAATCATGTATGTTGCATACATTGCTCAGTAATTTAAATCAGAAAAAGAGTGTTGTACCCAAACGAAATTTTTTGCTTCATCATGGCATTTTGCATAAAAGGTTTAAATTTTGCTAAATGAGGTAAAACGCAGTTTTGGGCAATATCAAGCATGGAGTTTTTGTCAATAGTTTGTCAGTCAAAGTCAGTTTTATAATTTATTGAACAGAGCCTGAAGCAGAGACTCAGAATAGAGTTTTCACGATGGAGGAGCATCTCACGATGGCGTTTCACATTGTACACGGTCATTTCAGTGATCGAAACGGAGTTTTTAATGATCGATTTATGAAGATTTTTCAAAGGAAAAGTCGGAAAGTGCAAGTATAGCCCAAGGGCGCCCAGCTTGATGAAGGTTAAGATCTTGTTTAAAATGTTCAAGCATCCAGTCAATCTCTTCAGAATCAGTCTGGCTATCCATCGAGCTATCCAGCAAAGCTTTTCAAGACCCACAGCTCCGACAAATAACGACAGAAGTTGAAATTCCTAAATTTCCAAATGTGAGAAATTTGCTCTTTTCAATGAAAAGCGCGCCTCTAGCTTGAGGGCGCCCATCTTGGAGAGGGGGTAAATCTTGGCATTTTTGACAGCTGATACATTCAATTTGTTCACAATTAGTCTGCTCGTCCAACGAGATATCAAACGTAATCATCCGAGTTTCAGAACTCCGGCAGCAGTCGTCCAAAGATCAGCTTAAAATGGAGTTTTCACGTTTTTTGAGCTTCTCCGTTGATTCCCAGTGCAAGTACAGCCCAGGGGCGCTGGTTTAAAGGACCCTCCAGATGGCGAAATTTGCAGATAGAGTCTTCCTAACATCAGTAATACTTTAGCCTAGCTCCGCGATGCATCATCCTGCCTGTCGATCTGACGTTCCAGGTGATCGTGGTGGCGATTCTACCAAGCACGTAATTTCACGGGCGGACCAACAAACGATTTGCAGTGTATTTTCACAGTCTAGAGGTGCCTAGCCTTTAGGCCTGTCAGATGAGCCCGTTCGCGTTCGAAGTCTTCACGGCTATTGAGCGTAATCATTTTATCTATCCAACGAGCCTAGCCGTCAGCCGGGATTTGGCGGTCCTTTCGTGCGTGCGAGGTCTTTAGTGTAATCTGCCAAAGTGAGGATATTCGGAAAATGGCCAAGTCTGGAGCGGTAATTTTAAATAAAATACGCACTGGAGTTTTTGAGGTCTTAGAAGCAGTTTTCTTGCTTCGTTACCTCTAGAACTTCTCTTGTGGGCCCTTCTGGCTGTCCGTTAAAACAAATAGTGCCTGAATCGGGTCATCCCAGCTCCAGATATCAGACGTCAAAGTAGGGTACTTGGATGAAAGTTCAATTTTCGTCAAAATGACACCAGTGCAACCAAGAGCCAGGGGCGCTTTTACTTTTGAGGCCCTTAACACAGCTTTCAGGTGTCGTGTATCAGTCGTTGGATGCAGAATGTCTCCAGGCACGCAGTGAGCCGTTGCTTGTCGGCAGGGTTCACCGTTCACCGTCGGCGGCCGTTTGAAGCGTCAGATGGCGGTTTGAGAAATGGTTCAAGTCACGGAACCCGTAAAAGCAATTTAATCGAGCCTAATTTTTCAAGGGGTTAAGCGATGGATTTTGCAGTAGTGTCTCCCAGAGACATTTCTTCTTTGTTGATAGGCTTTCCGATGGATTCTCGGATCGTCTCGGCATCACGGTCATCCGAAATGGATGTCGAAGTTGGCGGTCGTGTGATCTTGTCGGCTATTAAATAGGGAGTTAATAAAAAGTGAAGTATCTTGAGCAAATGGACGCCTATATGCTCAAAAGATGACTTTTCGGAATCGTTGAAGACTGACGATGAATCTCAGAGCTTCAACAAAATTGTCAACTGAAGTTCAGAATATTTGCAATTTTAGCATAAGATGGCGATTTTCTATTTTTGGCGCTAATTGCATGATAATAAATATTTTATTATTATTTTCAAATTTGAACTTCCAGTCAGTGGCAGTCGAACTGAAAGGCAACCAATTAGAGGACTTCTATTCTTGTTAGGGTTTTCAATTCTTGCAGTTATCAAATTGGTGCGAATTTCTTCTTATTTAACATGGCGCCATCTTCATTGTTATTCACAGAGTTTTCAAAAGGAAATTCGTATTTCTCAAGAGCAAATTTAATCTTAAGAGAAATTCGTGATTTTCTAAGGCAAATTCATTATCTTCAAAGGGAAATCGAAGTTTATTAATTTCAAAGCAACTTCAAAGATAAATTCGTATTTCTTCAGAAGAGAAGGCGCATATCTTCAAAGCAAATTCATCCAAAACAATTCGCAAATTCCTCAAAGGCGTTTCCTTAAATCAATAAAATTCGCAAGTTCTCCAGAGATTCAAAGGCGGATTTCATATTCAAAGGCGAATTTAATAATCAAAGGCGAATCCTCAAATTCAAATTAAATTCGTATTTTCTTCAAAGGAAATTCGAATTTCTTCATAACCAAAGGCGCAAATTTCAAGAAGATAAATTCGTGGTTTTCGTATTCAAAGGCGAATTCTTCCAGATCAAAATCAAAGTCAACTTCTACTCCAGAGGTGTTAGTTGTTACGCCAACAAAGAGATCAGCACTATGCAATAAGGACAACATTTAATGGGTATTCCTTGGAAAATTAAATCTCTGAAATATATCTATAAGATATTCTTGTAACTAGATTTCTGAGTTTTATATTGCATCTATGAAATAATTAATATCATCTGCTGAATGGAATAATGGATATGATATATATGTATTTTGAAATATTGCAATGATAGAAATAATACAAAGATGAATGGATTATCAGTTATTTATGTTATATCTTGCAAGAATACTATCAAAACATTCAATTATTAAACCAGCAACACATTACCCAACTTAGAACTGTGTATTGGAAAAATGTTTGATGAAATGCCTAACCATTTGTATTCAAGAAATTGAGAAATTTTCGGACCCAAATTTGCCTGGGGTCTTTACACATTTAAAGCTATTTTGTCTTTATATTGTCCTGTCCCTACCCATGACTAGTCATTTTGAAAATTTGGCGGGAAAAAAATGGTGTTCTTTAACATCACCTAATATTAACTTAATAATAATATCAAATTTAAATTATTAATTAATAATATTTAAATTTATATCTTTCTTGTGTGGCCGACCTCCTTTCAAGAAGGCGCTAAGTTTTGTGGCCGACCTCCTCTTAGGAAGGTGTGTAGATGCATATTAATACTAGTTCCTTTCATTTTGTTTGGTATCATTGATGAGGCAAGTGCTTTATGGCAAATTAAGGGACAAAAACCCCTTCTGATCGTCTACCTGGTGAGGCGGAAATCTCACCTGGATCCGTGTCTTTCTTACTTTGAATTCTATTTACAACGCATTGTCATTTCTGAACTTCTGATTTTGTTTATACTAGGCAGTGGCGACAACATTAGGGAAGGAGGAACGATTAAGCGATTTGGTGGTGGCAGAGCCTGAGCTCATGCCACCCTCAGGTCCACCCATCAGTCGACCCTTAGCAGATTCACACAAAGAAACCATTTGTTTGAGCTTGAAACACATCAATGCCTCTCCTGGGGTGCCATCTCTAGCACGAACTATTATGACTCGAAGATCATTCCTATTGCACATCATCCACTCTTGGAGGTTTTGTAATTTTTTATTTCGACCAGCAGTTCACGCGACTGGCAATTGAATTAGCTACCAAACTCGTATTCGCTGGCATCCCTTATTTGTCGAGTTTATCATACATTGGTTGATCTGTTCGCACAACGAGATATTGGTGACACTTTGAGTGTTTAGAGTTCCAGATCTTATAAGGAGTCTGTTGCTGGTTTGTGTTGATTAGACACTATCATCGGGTCTGTGAGTAAGATAGTCGTCTGCTATCTAGAACGGATGTGTATTTTTTGAACTTCCAATATTAATGACAATTCTAGAGTCTGGGCGATTATCAGAATTTATATTGTGATTACCATGTTACTGAATGTTCATTATATGGGAGTAAATGCAAAAGATAATCAGTAGATCTCCTAATAATTGCAGAGGTTTTCGAGTTACTGAGGAAGAACAAGCTCTTTGTGAAGAAGGAGAAGTGTTCTTTTGCGTAGATGAAGGTACACTTCTTGGGCCACATTGTTGGCCATGGTATGCTAAAACCAGATCCTGAAAAGTTGTGTGTGATAGAGGAATGGGAACCCTTGCAGTCTATGCATGAGGTATGCCAATTCCTCGGATTGGCAAATTACTACCGAAAATTTGTATCGGGGTATTCTAGGATCGCTGCTCCACTCATGGACCTGCTCAAGAAAGACAAAAAGTGGAGATGGGAGATGAAGCAGCAAGAGGCATTTAAGTTGCTTAAGAGGAAACTTACTGAGCAGCTTGTGTTAGCGTTGCTCAGATATGGTGAACTGTTCGAGGTGCAAATTGATGCCTTTGACTTTGCATTGGGTGGAGTACTCATGCAAGGCGGCATCTTGTAGCCTATGAATCCAGGAAATTAAGTAACAGAGAAAGGAGCTACTTTGCACATGAGAAAGAGATGACGGCGATCATCCATTGCTTGCGGGTATGGCAGCATTACCTTCTGGGTGTGCCTTTCATAGTGAAAACAGACAATGTGAGCTTGACTTACTTTAAGTCGCAGGCAAAGCTTACATCGAAGCAAGCCCGTTGGCAAGAGTTTCTCGCAGAATTCGATTTTGAGTTCCTTTACAACCTTGGACGCCATAATATTGTAGCAGATGCATTGAGTTGGAAGAATCAACTCACTGCATTGGGAGAGTACTTAGGGAATAGAGCAAGTCAACTTGGAGTTGCCGAACACATACTGTAGAGAGTTAAAGAGGGACTCCAGAATGATTCGCAGGCTTTCCAAATAGTAAATCAAGTCAAAGCTGGACGAACTTGCCATTTCCATTTACAAGGGGATTTACTCTACTTCTCTAACTCAAGACTCTACATACCTAAATGGAAGGAGTTGCGCAAAGAGCTAATGTCAGAATGTCATGATTTTGTTTGGGCGGGACATCCAAGATAGAAGCGCACCCTTGCACTCCTTGAGTGGGGGTATTTTTGGCCTAACATGAGGGAGGACGTCGAGGCATTTGTGAGAACCTGCCTGACTTGTCAACAAGACAAGGCAGTAACTCAGCTACCTGGCGGCTTGTTGCAGCCATTACCAGTGCCGGTGCGACCTTGGGCAAGTGTAAGCATGGATTTCATAACCCAGCTACCCTTGGTGGAAGGTCATTCCAGCATCATGGTGGTGGTAGATTGCTTCTCGAAGTATGCTGTGTTTGTTGCATGCAAACTTTCGTGCCCAACTGAGGTAGTAGCAAAGTATTTCTTTCAGCACGTTAAGTACCAGGGAGTTCCGTTGAGCATTGTGTCTGACAGAGACCCAAGGTTCACGTCCAGTTTCTGGGATGAGCTATTCAGACTTATGGGGACGAAATTGCTTATGTCAATAGCTTATCATCCGCAATCGGATGGATAGACCGAGCAGGTGAATGGCATATTGGAGGATTATCTACGACAGTATATTTGGGCAGACCAAAAGAATTGGCCACAGTTGCTAGATGTGGCCCAGTTCAGTTATAACTTGCAAAAGTCTGGGTCGAGTAAGTACTCGCCGTTTGAGTTGGCCACAGGGCAGCAGCCACTCACGCCTCACATGATTTTGAGAGGTTATATGGGTCCAAGCTCTGAAGCAGCAAAGTATATTAAAGAGTTCAATGATAAGGTTGATCTTGCGAGATATCATCTTACAAAGGCTGCGGATCGTCTGAAGAGGGATGCGGATGCGCACCGCCAAGACATGGAATTCAATGTTGGCGACTGAGTTTTGTTAAGGATGGATCAACACCAGTTCAAAGTGCCCAAGGGTCTGAGCGCTTCATTGATACAAAGGTGGGACGGCCCCTTCGAGGTGACCCAGCGATCGGAAAGGTGGCATTCTGACTCAATCTGCCCCTACATATGAAAATGCACCATGTATTCCATGTCAGTCAATTACGAGCGCATCACTTTCACGAAAGTGATCTCTTGCGCAACGTTCCACACTGGGGTCCTGCTAATGTGATCGATTGGCCCGAGTTGAAGGTGTAGGAAGTTCTGGCAATGCGGAACAGAGGCTACGGGAAAATGGCCTATAGGGAATTCTTAGTCCATTGGGTGGGCAAGCCGAAGGATGAATCGACATGGGAGCGAGTCGAGTCACTTTGGCGCGAAGAAGAGAAAGTTATGAGGTTCCTGGACGGGAACCCCACTCAGTCTTGAACTGAGTCCAGAGAGCTTACACCCAACACTGTGATGGTTTCAACATGGAGCCGAAGCTGAGTACAGGCGCCGAGGGCATCGCCTAAGTTAGGTGGGGGAGAATGTAGGGGGATACTGTTAAGCTGAATACCGACATCCGTGTTGGATGCAATCTGGTCCAAAAAGACTTAATGCTGGGGGCGCAATGACCCAGTCAATGCGGTAACTAAGATGGTGCGACTTAGTCTCCTGAAGCATATGTGTACACGACATGCATTCAATGATGTCATGCTCCAACTCAACATTGGAGTCATGACCCAATGCGGTGTCGAAGGCGTGTTCTAATAGGAGTCTAAGTGGTGGAGTTTCCTATTCTGGTTGACACGCTTCCTGTTCCGAATCGTGGCAATGCTAGCTCATTCGAGTTGCATTGCGTGGCAGATATTATGCGAGTTTGTTGCTGAGTTGCATCGAGTCACTGTGGACCAAGTCGTGCTCCTGATTTGGCGCGAGTTGTTGGAGCTCGTGGCTACAAAACAGGTTGCATGATTCAGTGCAAAGTAATGATGTTGAATGCTGTATGCGAATTGCATTGACTCACTGTATTCTGAGTGCAAGTATTCTCCGAATTATTGTAAGCTTATCTGTTAGAGGTTTTGGCGAGCCGAAGGGGCTTGTCTTTTGTCAACTTTATTTGTAATTTTAGTTGGGAACTTTAAGTGGGGCATTATTGTAACAAGTGCATGTTATGCAAGCATTCTCGGATCTACCGACTTGCATGAACTTGGCTCGAGTTGCATTCTGCCGTGGCATAATAAAACTAAATAACGAGTTGCCCACTATATATTGTGTTCATTGATCTGCTTATTGTGCTATTACATTGCTGCATTGTTTTTTGAGTTGCATTGTATATATTGGCCGAGTTCACGATAGTCACGATCCTGCAAATTAGTTAAGGCGTAGTCCAAGCTGCAGACTCAACCAGATCTCCTCGAGCTGGACGAGACGTGGTTTTGGTGCTGCACGAGGTTGGCTCAGGTTGGCCTCGTGACAGTTGGTATCACGGGGCCAACCTGATCACGAGGCCAACTTGAGCCAACCTCGTGTGGCACCAAAACCACGTCCCGCCCAGCTCGAGGAGATCTAATTGAGTCTGCAACTTGGACTACGCCTTAACTAATTTGAAGGATTGTGACTATCGTGAACTAGGCCAACATATATAATGCAACTCAAAAGGCAATGCAACAATGTATATGTTGGCCGAGTTCACGATAGTCACGATCCTGCAAATTAGTTATGGCGTAGTCCTTGCTACAGACTCAACCAAATCTCCTCGAGCTGGGCGAGACGTGGTTTTGGCACCGCATGAGGTTGGCTCAGGTTGGCCTCGTGACATTCATTGATCTGCTTACAGTGCTATTACATTGCTGCATTATCTTTTGAGTTGCATTGTATATGTTAAACCACGTCTCGCCCAGCTCGAGGAGATCTGGTTGAGTCTGCAGCTTGGACTACGCTTTAACTAATTTGCAGTATCGTGACTATCGTGAACTCAGCCAACATATACAATGCAACTCAAAAGACATTGCAGCAATGTAATAGCATAGTAAGCAGATCAATGAACACAATATATAGTGGGCAACTCGTTATTTAGTTTTATTATGCCACGGAAGAATGCAACTCGAGCCAAGTTCATGCAAGTCGGCTGAGTCGAGAATGCTTGCATAAAATGCACTTGTTACAATAAAGCCCCATTTGGAGTTCCCAACTCAGATTACAAATAAAGAGGACAAAAGAGAAGCCCCTTCGGCTCGCCAAAACCTCTAACAGATAAGCTTACAATAATTCGGAGAATACTAGCACTCAGAATACAGTGAGTCAATGCAATTTGAATACAACATTCAACATCATTACTTTGCATTGAATCATGCAACCTGTTTTGTAGCCACGAGCTGCAACAACTAGCGCCAAATTAGGAGCACGACTTGGTCCACAGTGACTCGATGCAACTCAGCAACAAACTCGCATAAGATCCGCCACGCAATGCAACTCGGGCGAGCTGGCACTGTGACGATTTGGAACAGGGACCGTGTCAACCGGAATACGAAACGTCACCACTTAGACTCCTATTAGAACGCGCCTTCGACACCGCATTGGGTCGTGACTCCAATGTTGAGTTGGAGCACAACACCATTGAATGCATGTCATGCACACATATGCTTCAGGAGACTAAGTCGCACCATCTTAGTTACCGCATTGACTGGGTCATTGCGCCCCCAGCATTAAGTCTTTTCGGACCGGATTGCATGCAACATGGATCTCGGTATTTAGCTTAACAGTATCCCCCTACATTCTCCCCCACCTAACTTAGGCGACGCCCTCGACGCTTGCACTCGGCTTCGGCTCCATGCTGAAACCATCACAGTGCTGGGTGTAAGCTCTCTGGACTCAGTTCAAGACTGAGTGGGGTTCCCATCCAGGAACCTCATAACTTTCTCTTATTCGCGCCAAAGCGACTCGGCTCGCTCCCAAGTTGATTCATCCTTCGGCTTGCCCACCTAGTGGACTAAGAATTCCCTATAGGCCATTTTCCCATAACCTTTGTTCTGCATTGCCAGAACTTCCTGCAGCTTCAACTCTGGCCGATTGATCACATTAGCAGGACCTCGGTGTGGAACGTTGCTCAAGAGATCACTTTCGTGAAGGTGATGCATTCGTAATTGACTGACATGGAATACATGGTGCATTTTCATATGTAGGGGCAGATTGAGTCGGTATGCCACCTTCCCGACTCGCTGGGTCACCTCAAAGGGGCCGTCCCACATTCATATCAATGAAGCGCTCAGACTGTAATGTCCCCTTCTCGAGCATGATCTTCTTAGATGACCGTTGGCCTATTCCGGAGACCCGTAGGCTAGTCGGAAGGTAAAATTAGGGTTTCCTATTTTTGAGGATGTCCTTGCTCGGAGTTGGTGGGTTCCAATGGCGGATTCTTTCTGGGTTTTCAGAGAGCTTCGCAGTGGTATGTTAGTCTCGGCTTTCTGAGCATTTCCAGGAATTTACTATTTTTAGTAAATTCTATTTTTGGCAGTAAACAGGTTGGTCTCAGGCAGTTGACTTTCCCCTCCAGTTGACTCAAGTGGCGTATTCAGTTTCGGGCTTCAGAATGCAGTTTGGGAGAGATGAGCTTATTTCACTTAAAAATAACATTATAATTTTAATGTTATTTTATCACCTTGGCCTAGTCAAATAACTTAATGTTATTTTAAAAGGTGGACTTGAAGGGTGGCGCCATCATTGAGGTTATATTAAAATTATATTGAATTTATCAAAGTCAAAACTAAACCTTAAGGAGGACGCATTTATTTAAGTGAGAAATTTAATGAAGTCAAAATTAAAGATGCTTGGAAAAGGACGCCATTTCTTGGAATTAGGGTTTTGACTTTGGAAAAGAAGTTAGGGTTTCAAGGAAGGTCAATAGAAGCTTATAAAAGACAGCCTTGGGTTCTCAATTCATCATCTTTGGTTTACTATACTGTTATGCTGCCGGATTGGCTCTGGAACTGCTTCGAGGAATGAAGGCCTCCTAGCTTGGGCATTGCTTCTCGCTTGAAAGACAGCGACTAGTGGTGATTTAAGATAGATTTGTGAGTTTGCATTTAGTTTTGAGCATTGTTTTCAGCTTGTGCATTATTAGATCTGTTTTGCATATTAGTGGGTTTCAGCATTTTGCATCATTTAATACAACAGATTTATGTTTTTGCTCACAGCTTGAAAAATACAAAAATATTCCTTCTGGGTATCGTCTCATTCTCTTTGTCTGTAAAGGGCGAAGATATTCTCTAAGTTATAGATTTTTTGGTTAAGGCTGTGATTTTTAAGAAAGAATCGCCCCTCTTGCTGGGCCGTACCATTCTGCATCATCTTGGATTCCGTGCATAAATAAATTAAGGCATTTCACGTTGGTTTCTTGCATTCATCTTAGGCGCCATCATTATAGTAGTGTTTTGCATCTGAGTTGAGGTCATTTGGGTAAGAGAGGAGTGAGTTATGAATCTTTCTGTGAATTTCTATGTTGCTGGTTAAAAATTGAAAAATACAAATCTGTCATAAACTGTCCGCAGAAATCTGCATCTTCTCATTTGGATTTGGTGTTGAGGTTATTTAAAGGCCTGTAGCAGATTTATTGTTGAATGTACCATTTGAAAAGCATATGATATCTTGACATTGCAGGCAATAATTCTCTGTTGTAAGCTGGCAGTAGTACTGACCAGTGTTTTTTTAATATTGCTTTGTCATGATTTGTAATACTCAGTCCTACCTTCAGTATTAATCTGTAATAGATAAATCTCCGCCCTATGGTAGCTACTTTCCCATTCTGGGTTAGCAAGCACATTCTGGGTGTTGAGTCCTTTCAGCTTTCAGCATTTCTTTCATGCATTGATATTTGTAAATACTCCGTCATATGGTCGCCCCTCACTCCGTATTGGATTGGGTAGCACATACTTGACGTCGAGTTCCCTTTCAGCATTTAGAGTAGAAGATCCTCTGACCATATGCTCGCCATCATCGGCGCCATTCTTGGTTAGAGTTACAGCATAAGCAGTTTGTTTTAGATCCTCTGACCAATGCTCACACCTTGCCCACATCGGGATCCTGGTGTACATTCTGGTTAGAGTTGCTTTTGCACGTTTTGGTTTAGCTGCTAACCTTAACGGGTGCTTGGTTTGTAATCTGCAATTTGAAAAAGTAAAAAAAATTTGGCTCGGAATATTTCACAGACCCTTGGGCACTTTGAATTGGTGTTGATCCATTCTTAACAGAACTTGGTCGCTAACATTGAATTGCATGTCTCGGCGGTGCGCATCCGCATCCCTCTTCATGCAGTCTGCGGCCTTTGTAAGATGATATCTCGCAAGATCAACCCTGTCATTGAACTCTTTAATATACTTTGCTGCTTCAAAGCTTGGACCCATATAACCTCTCAAAATCGTGTGAGGCGTGAGTGGCTGCTGCCCTGTGGCCAACTCAAACGGCGAGTACTTACTCGACCTAGACTTTTGCAAGTTATAACTGATTTGGGCCACATCCAACAATTGTGGCCAGTTCTTTTGGTTTGCCGAAATGTAGTGTCGCAGATAATCGTCCAATATGCCATTCACCTGCTCGATCTGTCCATCCGTTTGCGGATGATAAGCTGTTGACATAAGCAATTTCGTCCCCATAAGTCTGAAGAGTTCAACCCAGGAATTGGACGTGAACCTTGGGTCTCTGTCAGACACAATGCTCAACGGATCTCCCGAGTACTTAACCACGTGCTAAAAGAAATACTTTGCTGCTACCTGTTGATGCGTGTTTTATGACACAACAAACATTCTAGAATAAAGTGTCAAAGACGCTATATCCTCTCTTGAAAAATTACCTTGTATGCTAAGATTGCAAGTAAGATCATATGGTAATTCCAATGTTTAAGATGAATGCGGATTTGCTCTGTGGTTTTGATGTGATTTGCTGGGGGCACAATTGGGATTTACTTTTGCAAGTTACTCAGAAAAGCGGAAACATAAATGCGGTATCATTTTGGATTTTCTGATTTTAAAAAAAGTGAAAAAGATCGAGGGTTTTAGAGATCCTATGCTATTCCTAAGAAATCAAGAGAAGACGAGGATTAAATGAAACCAACTAAACAATACTCTGCTTCGCCACGTTAAACGACAACTACACAGAGCAAGTGCAATCTTCTGGGAATGTGCTTATGATTTTCACGTAATGAATAATTACCATCAAATCGAACAATAGTTATCCAAACAGAAGTTAAGCATCCATGATAAAGCTCAGTCTAACTTTACACATTGAGTGAAAAGCATCCACTCAAAGAAAGTATGAGCTAGGTTTCACTAATCTCCGTTATCAATCTGTCATTCTTCTAACATACATTCTAATTCAAATTTACCAAATGAGAAAGCAAATATGCGACCATGCAACCATTTGACAATCAAGGATTCAAGGCACCTCATGCATTTGAACTTTATTATCAAAATAGTGTTTTCACAACAATCTCATAAAACTCTCTTATTTTCTACAATCTAATTCTCTTGAATCTGCTCTAACTTCTAATGCCTTCTAATGAATTCTAATTCTTCTCCTTCTGATCTGATGAAATGAAAGAGAGCGGGGGGGGGTTTATATAGCATCTCTGAATTACAATGAATGGCCAGATCAAAATAGGATCAATGGTCCAGATTAAACATGACTAAACCCTAATTAGGGTTTCCAAAACCTCAACCAGTTAACTAGAGAGAACTTCAGACATCTGGAGTTGCATCCTTATCCACTTGTGCGGCATTGCATTCGGCGAATCTGGACATGATCAAGCCGACCTCCTCCATGGCAATGTCTGGCAGCACGTTGACGTTGTATTCCAGCAAGTCCAAGCTCTTAGCACACTCTGCAAAAGTGGTCGCCCATTCTAGTTCTTGCAGCAAGAAAGAATTCCTGACGGCCATGAAGTTGAATACCTTGGTGAAGTTTTCTTTCATGATTGGCCCGGTGGTGGAGAAAATTCTCTGCACTTGTTCTCTTAAATTCTTTGGCCGCAAGTGTTTCTTTCGGACAGTATCTTTGTCGAGCATATCTGCAGCCATCTCGTAGATTTTATTCTGAATTCCTTTTGCTTGTTCTTCAACTCTGGCACCATCCTGCTTTACCTTTTCCAGGACTCCTCTTCTTGAAATCAGAGCATAATACCATCCACTGAAATCATATGCCGCTCTAGCTTCAATAACCTTGTCCTCAATCAACCTTTGCTTCGAGATGCCCTTCAATTCTCGAATGCATGGGATAATCCTATTTTGAATATCCTCGAGGCCGTCCCATGATTCCTCCAAACCTGCAACTCGTGACAGCAAAAAGGAAGCCTGCTCGTACACATGCGCCGGCTTTTCCGCAAATGCCACTGCCTCTTCTTTCCTTCTATCCATCCAATCCTTAGCCTCTCTTGCCGTAGTCAATTCTTCCTCAAAATTTCTGACTGGTTCTTGTGAAGAATTTGGAGGTAGAAGCCCTGCTTGGTCCCCCTCATTTAGTGGCTTGGTCAAATGCTGGATGTAATCTTTTAGGCGCTCAATCTCTTTTTTATATTCTTTTTTCTTTGCCACTTCCCTTTCCAGCCTAGACTTGATGGTGGCCACGGAATTGTCTAAGTCCTCGACCTCTTGCCCTTTTGTTGTTGGACCCATGTCAATGGTAGTGATGGCGTATTTCTCCGGGGCAATCTTATCCTGGAACTTATCGGCTGTAGGTATTGCAACTTGCACTGTGCGATTGCCAGCCTCATCCCTTTGGATGGTGGAAAATTTCTTGGCTTTCTTCCTCGGGGCAGTTTGCTCTAGTCTTGCCAGAAAATCTGTGGCATCATCCTCCTCAGGAACCTCTACTGGCGCCTTTCTCTTTAATCTTTCTTTCAGCCACTCTGGGATGGTTGGCTGCTCAATTCCGTCCTCCTGTTGATCTTGGACATCCTGTATATCCTGAATATTTTGATCCTCGTGGACATCTTGAATTTCCGGTATGCTTTGAATCTCTTGCATATCTTGAACTTCTTGCACCAATTGGATTTCTGGCATACCATGAATTTCTTGGACGGATGGGTCCTCTTGGATTCCTTTGAGGGCGGAAATCATTCCTTCCTCGAATTCTCCATCCATAATATCTGTATCATTGTCCGATTCTAGGATCTCTGTGCTTGCTGGAGAAGGTTGAGCATCATCTTCTATTTGCATTGGCTCTACATTTCCGACTGGAGAAGGGATCCTAGCATTTTCAAAAGACTCTTTATCCATGGCGAGTATTGCTTCTATATTTCTGGAAGTGGCCGACTGAAGAGGTCTGGACTTGTGCTTCTTTCGAGAAGGCCCTTCATCTATCATTTTATCCTTGTCCTGTTTTGCAGATTTATCGATTTCTTTCCTCTTTCTCAAGTTGGCGGCATCTGTTGGCCCATCTCCACGAGATGCACCGGCATTTGAAGAACAAGATTCTGTATCGCCCATCAATTCATACGTGAATTGCACATTTCTCTACCTTAGAATTTCTACCTGCCGATCTATCCACCATTGAGAATACTTGAAAACAGGCCGCATGTAAGTTGCCAAGTCACCCATCTCAGGCTCAAACCACCTCATAGGAGGGAGTGGCTCGTTCTCATTGAAGCCCGGCTGCAAGTATATTCTGTCATCCTGTAGTTGATCAGGTACTTTAAAGAGCTCTGTTGCCCTTATCATGCTTAGTGGCAATCTTGACCACAACCTCCTCCTCACGTCATATTCATCTGCTGCATTAGCCCAAAAGTCTTCTAAGTCAACCCGATGCTTGTACCTCTCTCCATCCACAATTCTGATGTGATGGAGTGGATCAAAGTTATTCCTGGATTTGTATGATATGAATGGATAATTCTGAATCTCCAGTCGAGCGATCTCCACTGCTTGTGCCGTTGGACATGACTCCTCCATATTGCCGATGAAAAAAGGAAAGGTGATAGCCGCCTTTTGTTTTGGCCTTTGAATATTTTGATATGCCTCCAATTGCCTCAGCACTTCCAGCAAAACCATTTTGTTGGTTGGATAGATGGGCAGTCTATAAGGATTTCCTGAGAATCCTTGGATCCTGATGTAAGTGAACTTAGGATACTAAATGAACCAGAATCCATACTGACTAATTAGGCTCTTGGCCTCATGTGAGAGTCTTTGATGTGTTCCGCCTTGGAGAAGCCGAGTGATGTACATCAGAAAGGCATCATGAGCTCGTCGGAAATGTGACTTCTCTTCAGCTTAAGCCGTGAATGTCCCTATTTTGGCCATAATGCTTCTTTGATCGATAGTCATTTCCTCGAAACTGTGAGATTGATCAAAAGTGAAATTAGGTTTCTTGCTTGAGGTTTGTGGCATTTCTAGGTATTTACTATTTTAGTAAATACTAATTTTGGCAATGGGTTCGTTTGTCGCCTTTCATTAAGTCTTGCTTCCAAATACCGCTTTTTGTTGGTTTTGAGGTAAACTTACTATTTTTGGCGCTGGTATCATCAACAGCTCAACTCAAGTCATCTTGTTATCCATCGGGCCTCGGCTTTGGCTTGATTTGGTTTTCTCCTTGACCGAAGTTTCGTGACTTAAATATTTTCATGTCTTGAAGTTGTAATTCACTTAGGTTTGATGACTTCAAGTTGTTTTAAAGAAGGGGACATAAGCAAGTCAAGTGAGCATTTAATTATTTAATAAATGCTTTATTGTTGCAATATGAAATGGATGCCTAAAGGGGAAGTTGAATGATATTTTATTATTTCAAAAGTAAAAGGCAAAAAGGTGGCGTCCCTTTTGGAAGTTGAAGTGATTCAACTTCTTGGAATTTGAAGAGTTCTTGTTGCTTCATTTGCCAACAAAAACTTATATATTGCTGCTGTTTGAAGAGCTGATTATCCATGAATTTATGCTAATGTTATGCTGTCAAAATGACAACTTGGTTTTTACTTCGAGGGATGCTTACCTCCTAGTTTCAATCCAATTTCGTGTTTGAAATACAACACCTAGTTGGTTTTCATTGCTGCTTCTCATCCAGACTAGCAGATTGAGCTCAACAGTTGAAGTTTTTAATGATATTTCCAGTTTTGAAGTTGCTGATGCAATCACAGCTGAAAGTGGTTTTTGCATACAGCTTTTTGTGTGAATTTAATTTGCTTGTGGGTACTTTTCCAATCCATTCCTACACCCAAGGCGACCATCTTTGGAGAGTTTCAGATTTTAATTTTGAGTTGTTGATTTTACTTGTCAAAATCGCCCCTCATGAAGGCCGTACCATTCTTGCTGCATTGGGATTCGTGTAAGAATTAAATTACGAGTCTTTGTTGCTGTTTCTTCATCTAATGTTGGGCGCCTATCTTCCAGCAGCTCATTGGTTTTCGTTTCACACAAAACGGAGGTATTTTGAGTGAGTTGTGAATATTTATTTGAATTTCACAGTTGCTGATCAGAATTTCCAGAATTGTTATTTTACATCAGACTTGTTTAAGTTTGAATCTTCAGTCCTTTCTTCATCATTTATTGTTGATGTCTAACATGGAATCATCCAGTATCATGGTACATTGAATCTATTGTAATTTTCATGTAATTTGTAGCTCTTTTTCCATATTGTAAGACTGTAAATAGTAGTACTGTTCCAGTGCTTTATTGCTGCAATTCTTTCTTTAATTTCACATTAGTACCCCTGGATGGTTTACCGCCAGTGTGGATAATTGGATTTATATTACTCTTGTACCCACTCTCAAGTGGTGAATCCCCACAACTATGCGGATGCCCGCCGCAGCGGACGAATTGTTTTAATTGTAATCTTTTCCCCCCACTGTTTGGTGGTAGTGTGGAAATGCTCTTCATGGCTGGTTATTCGCCTATTCATTTCTAGTTTCAATTCAACACTCCGTCATATGTTAGCACCTCGCCCTCAGTGGGATCTTGAGTGCACATTCTTGATGTTGAGTAGTTTCTTTCAAGTATTTTTCATTTAGCTCCTCCACCATATGACAACACCTATTCCTCATTGGGATTGAGTGTGCATTCTTGGTGTGACTTCTTTTCAAGTTTGGTTTTCTATTTGGAGCTAACGCTAATCAAGTTGGTTAAGTGTTGGTTATGTTGTGTTACTTCATCGAAAAAATTGGTTAGCATATTTCAGTTGCAACTGCGGATAACAATCATAGGCCTTGAGCTGCCCTTTGCCATTGCCGACCACACCCTTGCAGGTCAAGCCAGAATACTTGTAATATCTTGCAAGCGAATATATGATGTATGAGCTTATGTGAAAGGTCTTGGTTTCCTCCAAGTTGACCAACTGCTCATGGAGGCTATCACTAATCATTCTGGACCAATTGAACATCTTGACTCCAGTAATTATTTCATCAATGAAATAGTACATCCAGTTTTCGAAAGGTGCACCATGGGGATTGCCTACTATTCTGTTTAGTAGCAAGACGATGTTGCCATATTCCTCTTTGAAATGTCTTCTGACCAATTTCTTCGGTATCTTCCCTACAGTAGGTTTGGGCTTCAGTAACCAAGTTTTGTTTATGTTTGATGCACAGAGGTCCTGTTGGTTTTGGTAAAGATGAAGTGCATCTTCCTTGGTGCGATAGGACGTTCGGTTGTAAACTGGAATTCCGAAAGTTTCTTGGATTGCTGGCTCAAACAAGTATGCGAGAACTCTTCCATCAGGAGCTTCTATTTGCCTTTCTCGTGCGTTATAGTGCAATGCACATTCTACCATAAGTTTCGGACACTCTTTTGCTGGTGGAAATCCAGCTGCGTGAACAATTCCATTGCGCATCATTCTCATCGCAATTGGCGTAGGCAGACGTCCATCGCTCCCGTACATTCTTTTCCTGAAGTCATCGAGGTCAACGTGGCCAAGATCGGTGTCCACAACATGCTCCCACTTGGACTTGATCTTTGACTGCGGCTGCACACCCTTGCTGGAAAACTTCATCTTTACCGTCTCAAAAACAAATCTGCAAGAAAAAGCAAAGAGAATAATTAGAATTCGAAATTTGAATCACTTTGAAAGATATTCCAGCTAATTATCAAATTAGACTTCGTGAAAAATCAAGCTGGAAAGAAAATAAATGATGAAGTTTCATGCCAAAATGAAGTGGACAAAGTAAATCTGCCTGGCTCTTCTGGATAAATAATCACGATCTCAATGCAAGCTGGTAAAAAATTTGCTTCTTTCACTTCGCTTCAGACTTTTCTCAATTCTCTTGCCTTAGAAAAATTCCTTCTCACACTTTCTTCGAAAATTAAATGATTGTGAAAATAAGAAGCGAAATCAATTATAGAGGTGAGAAAATCAATTCTTTTAGCAAATTTCAAATGTTTCCTTTAAATCGAGCTTTAACTTGTCTTTCACTCAGCTTTTACTTCGCTTCCGAGTGGCAAGTTTTATCTTCAACGATCGTGTTTGGGAAAGTTTCCCATTTCAACGCCAGTTCAATAAAGCTCTTTTGTTCTTTTTTCCAATTTCGAATTTTTTCAAGTTTATCCTTTTGGGGTGTTGGAAAATGAATGATTAAAATAATTAAAATTATTTTATGTGTTATTTCCAACCCATTCGTTTCTATGGCAAATTATTTTTGTATGAGGCAATTTTGATTTTCGAAATTTTCTTGCCAATGCCTTAGGCGAATTTTCACTTTCTCCAATTTTCTTGCCATAATTTCTATCGTCCAATTTCATTTGGCCACGATTTTCTTTCCTTTTTCCAAAATTTATTTCTCCATGTCCAATTTTTTTTGGCCATAACTTTTATCGTCCAAAATTATTTTGCCATTACCCTCTTTCGTTGGCCATATTTTCTTGCCATCCTAAGTCACAGGCGAAATTTTCTTCACATCTTCCTAAGTCGTTTGGCAAAATGTTTTAAACTTAGAAGAAATATTTCTATCTCTTCTAAGTATGGCGAAATTTTCAAGGCCAAACATTCATTTTTTATTTTTCAAGATTCATACTTAGGCAAAAACTTTTGAATTTTCCTCACCCCTCAAAGTATGGCAGACTTGCTAGTTGCTTTGGCCACTTAATTTCTTTCCATTCTCTCATGCCAACTTATCATGGACTAGGCTACCTACTAAGGTTTTCCTTGGATGACTTCAGCACTTCTCAAGCCATCTTTGGAGGGACTTCACTCATTGTCTTAAGCACCTTTTAAGCGGACTTCATCACTTGTCTAGCTTATCTAGCTTTATGTCCAAAGCTGGACTTGCCTTTGTTTCCTGCCACACCAAGACTTGACTATGCTTTCGACTTCAAAATTTCTTTGATGCCACTTAATGCTTTCCCCTTGGCTATGCCTTAGACTTTCATTTTTCTTTCCAAGGGCTGACTTTGCACATGTTTAGGCCATTTCTACATATGTATTGGCTGGGACTTGGCAACTTTCCTTGCCATTTAGTTGAGCTGACTTCCTTCATGGCCTTGCCATTGACACTTTTAAACATGGGCGGACTTTGTCAAGTGGCTAGCCATCTTCATTGCTTTGGAGGGCGGACTTCATCAAATGTCAGGCCATTGGAAGGCGGACTTGCTGCATTCTCATGCCACTCTCCATCTCTTGGCTGAAGCGGACTTGCTTCTTTTCATTGCCACACAAGGGCGGACTTTGATCTCGTGGCTTGCCATTTAAACTTCTTGGCTTCTTGGGGCGACCCCACCCATGTCTTCGCCATTTAGCACCTCCTGACCTGTATTAAGGACTTGACTCACTTGCATGCCATATTTCTCTTATGTCACGCATGAGCTTGCTCATAGTCGCTTGTTTTCATTGTCCGCTAAAGCTTCGACATTAATTTCTCTCCATGCCGATTAAACTCATACTTAGGCGAATTTCTCACAAATTTCAGTCTCCTCCATGAATTTTCAAATATACCGCCACTTCTGGCTAAGGATTTATCGGGGATTTCATCCGGCGATCCTCTATAGTTGGAAAACTCACCCTAAGGAAAAACTCGCCAAGGGAAAAATTGGAGAGTTTTTAAAAACTCGCCAAAAACTCGGAAAAAACTCGGCAAAAAAACTCGGGAAATGAAAAAATTGCTTAATTTTCATTAAAAACACATTTTTTTTGCAAAATTCAATGACAAGATGAATCCAATGAATCCATAAATGAGTACAAAAGTGTTTTCTATTATTTTGATTGACTTTAATGTAAATTAATTACAAAATCGCATTCTCATGCGGAATCCGGATGGCTAAAAGCCTGAAAGTCTGATACATGAAAACAGTAAAACTAGAACTAGAAGCAAATACTAAAGTTCTAAACAACAACTAAATACAACATGTTAGGCTTTCCTCTTCCCTAGTCTAGCAACAGCTAGGGAAGAAGGGGTGGGTCCTCTAGCCCTGCCACGTGTGCGTGGTGCTAGTGGTGGTGGCTGCGGTGCTACTGCTGCTGGCTCTGGCTCTGGCTCTGGCTCTGGCTGGATCTCATCCAACCCTACATCTCCAACTCCTGATGCACCCACATCCTCCATTGCCTCTCTCTCAAAGTCAAGGATTTCATCTGCACTAAACAATGGAGGCTGCTCCTCTCGCCCTGTCCAATCACTATAAGGATCTATCTCATCTAAGTCAATAGGATCCTGTGATTTTTCTTCAACTCTCTTTATGCGCAACCGAAGGTTGTATTGCACAAAGACCAAGTCATTGAGGCGCTTTTGTGTTAACTTGTTCCTCTTTTTCGTGTGAATGGACTCAAACAAGCTCCAATTGCGCTCACAATTGGATGCACTACAAGGCTGACATAGAATGCGAAGGGCAATTTTTTGTAGATTTGGGGTTTTTCCACCCCAATTTTTCCACCAAACATCTGCAAAAAACAAAAAGAAAATTGAAGAGTTAGAAAACAAAGTCAAAGACTCAAAAGTCAAAAGTCAAAACACATTTTATCAAATTCTAAGATGCATGTGAAATAAACTTAAAATTTAAAGACTCTGAATTTTATACCTGGTGGCAAAGTGGTTCTTCCTCTAACAGCCAACTCTGAAGAAAAGAGATTACCAGTTGCCTCCCTATATATATCCATCTCCCTGACGATGAGGTCTCTCACTGCAACCTCAGGTTCCATCCTCTGAATGCATGTTGTGAGCCCCTCCATAACCTCTCCATTAGGATCAGAGAAGCTCTCTGAGAAGAGAAAAGAAGGGTTGAGGAAGTACCCTGCTGCATGGATGGGTTGGTGGAGTTGATTGTTCCACCTCTTATCAACAATCTCCCATATGGGATCAAATTTGAAGCTGTCCCCCTTGTAATAACTTTTGATGGCCTCCTTGGCCCTATCCATGGCCTCATAAATGTATCCCATTGGGTTTTCATCCCCATCTACCAAGCGGAGGACTCTAACCAAGGGCTCCGACACCTAGATTAACAATACAAAAAGATCAAAGTTAGAAATTTATAATGAAAGGCTTAAAGTTAAATTAAAAAACATATATTTATATTGAACTTGAGATTAAAATTAAAATCAAAGTTTGGAAGTTACCTTCACGATCTCTGTAGCTTTTTGTGCAAACAAGGGGTCGAAGACTATTGCAGAAATTCTATCTCCTTCGGCCTTCTTTGAATATGAAGAGTCATTCCATGCTTGACTCACGAACATTTGTCTTAGAGAGCCCAAATAATCCAAAATGCTTTGCAACGTTAGGAAAATTGTTGCAAACCTTGTGGCACCCGATCTCACCAACTCCTTCCCTTGCGTATGCTCTCTCATCAAACTAAGAACCCAAGGGTGATTGTAGATATATTTTGTGATGCTCCTTGCATCATCTACAATCGGTGCCACCCAAACAAGTTTGCCTATGTCCTCCAAAAGAAGGTCAAGGCAATGAGCCGCACAAGGTGACCAAAAGAGTGATGGATGTCTACTCTCCAGCATCCTTCCAGCTGCCACATACGCTGCTGCATTATCTGTGATGACTTGCACCACATTAGCAATCCCCACCTCCATCACAACTTCTTCCAACAACGTACACAATGTATCTGCAGTTTTTATCTTGTTGGAAGCATCCACCGACTTCCAAAACACAAATTCACCTTTGGAAGCAACCAAAAAATTAAGGATGGTGCGGTTTCTCCCATCCGTCCACCCATCAGAAAGAATTGAGCAGCCAAATTTTTTCCATTTATTTTTTTGCTCTTCCACCACATGCATTGCCCTTTCGGTTGCATTTGTGAGCAACCTACAAGTACAAAGTAAAATAATTAAATAAGTACAAAATTGTAAGTTATAAACAAAAAATAGCTTGAATTCAACATAAATAATAAATTAATTTTAATTTTAAATGAAAGAACATAAAATTTAAGTTGATTTGTCACTTACTTCCCACTCAAATCTTTGCGAGAAGGTGGCTTGAAGCCTTTTCCCGCAACTGTCAATGAAGTGACCATATTGTGCCAATAGGGACTATTCGCTACATTGAATGGTATGTTATTGAAATACCAAAAATCAGCACATGCCATGGTAGCATGTTCATGCACCTCCTTGTTCCACCCTGTAGCCTCCAATGATATCTGTGCTCCTGGTGTGTTTCTTGGCACAAAAAAACTCTGTGGGTTGCGTGAAGATGAAGGTGGTGGTGGCATTGGCACTCTAGTCGAACTAGAGGACAAGGGGGGCCTAGAGGATGCGGTGGCTGTGGCTGTGGTGGTTGTGCCATGAGTGCGAATCCGTGGACCACGAAGAGAGCCCACAATGCCAACAATATCTGGCTCTGCATCCTCATCTGACTCTATCTCCATGTGCTCAGCCTCGTGCTCCTGAGTCCCATGGGCATGCACATGTCCACTGGCTATGGCTGCTGCTATGGCTTTTTTAGCCCTCTCCTTTTGCATTTTTTTTCCTCAGCAAGTGAAAGTAGGGCAAGCATCTCTCTTCTAATCTCTTCTTTGGGCTTCTCACAAACCTTGGCATCACGCTGAGGAATGCCTGCTAGATGGTATTTGAGGCGATTTATGCCTCCATGATATGTTTTTTTGCATTCACCACAAACAACTGTTCCAGGCACTGGCCCTCTGACACCATATTTCCATGTAGGGTCTCTAGCCCCTGCAGGACGTGTGCCTGGAACCCATGATGATGTTGTGTGAGGGGTGGAAGTTGATGGGGTGGGGGCGGAACCTGATGCTGAGCCTGAACGAGAGCCAGAAGCCATTATAGTGTGTAATGTGTATTCACTGATCAATGATCAATCTACACATTCAAAAAATAAGCACAACATATTAGTTTTTTAATATAAAAAAAATTTAAAAACAACCTAAAATCATTAAAACTTAAAAAATCTAAAGCTAAATTCCATTTAAATTGATACAAATGTCCTTAAATGAATTATCAATTAACATTATTAACTAATCTTATCATTCTACACAAAAAATGAACCTAGGTCTGAAAATTTCAAAAAATAGTGAAAAAAATGAAAAAAATCAGCAAAAATCAACAAAAGATTGTGATGAATTTTGTTTTTTGGATTCTAAATGCAAAAAAATTGTTTCTTTGTGCTCTATCATGTCTTTTTTTCAATTTGGAATGAGTATTTTGCAAGAACAATGAAAGAAAATGATTAATCAAAAACAAAAAACAAAAATAGAAACCCTACCTTTGAATCGAATTTCTCTTCAAAATCCACACAAAATGGCGTTTGAATCTTCTCTCCTCGATGGAAAATCGTTGGAAATGATATCTCCTTGCTTGGGGGGGGTTTTCAGCTCCTCACACAAAGTATCAATTGATTTTGAAATGAAATGAAGAAGACAAAAGACGTTTTTTTGCTTTATCCCTGCGCAGGCGAGTTTTTGGCTCGGACTCGTGAGTTTTTGGCGAGTACTCGCCATAAAAACTCGCGAGTTTTTACCAAAAACTCGAAAAAACTCGGAATTTTAACTTGGCGAGTTAAACTTGTAAAAACTCGTTTTTGAAAAAAACTCGCGAGTTTTTAAAAACTCGCCGAGTTCTCTGCGGGTTTTCCATCTATGCATGTTATAATTAGATTCTAGTCCAGGAATCCGATTAGCATAAGACAACATTTACTACAAAGTGGGGCACCTATGCTTATTGCAAAATGCCTTTTGGGTTAACCAATGTAGGTGCCACTTTTCAGAGAGTCATGGACATGGCATTTCAAGGTGTGTTCAGACAGTTTGTACTGGTCTACTTGGATGATATCACAGTGTTTTCAAAACATGCAAGAGATCACTTCAGTCATCTTGAACAAGTATTTCAAAGATGTAGGGAATATGGTATTTCCCTGAACCCAAACAAGTGTGTCTTTGCCACTGACCAAGGCAAGCTTCTAGGGCACATTGTTTCAAAGGATGGCTTGGTCATTGTTCCTGTAATAGTAAAATCTATATTGGCCATCCCACTTCCTAGTCAGAGGAAGGGATTGCAAAGTTTCTTGAGTACAACTAACTTTGTAAGAAGGTTCATTCCAAACCTTGCTACTTTGGTCAAGCCTCTTACCTCCATGCTCAAGAAAAATATGGTCTTCAAATGGACCAAGGAAGGTAAAGACAACTTCGAGATTATCAAACAGGAAATTGCTCAAGCTCCTAGCTTTGTCAATCCTAATTATGACAAGGATCTCATTCTTTACACCTTTAGAGGTGAAGCAAGCATATTAGCTGTCCTAACCCAGCTAAACAATGAAAATCTGGAGCAGCCTATTGCTTTCTTCAGTGAAGGGTTTAAAGACTATGAGGTCATGTATAACTATGATGAAAAGCAAGCTCTTGCTACTGTTAGAGCTTTGAAAAAGTTTAGACACATGGTGTCTAACAATAGGATCCAATTGATGGTTCCCCATGCTAGCATTAAAGAATTTCTGTTAAGTAGAGATATCAATGAAAAAAGAGTTGGATGGATCACTAGGGTGATGGAATATGATATTGATATCGAAATCACCAAGCTAGTAAGAGGCAAGGGGTTGTGTGAACAGCTTGTCTCAACTTTTGAGACACCTTCAGAGGCTACCCTTGTGTTGCAGGGGCCTGTTGTGACCTTTCACAACATCGCCCCATTGCAAATGGGGACCCTTTGTTTTTTGCTTTTTGGGTTTTTGCCTTGGCGTCGCAACTGCTAATTACCATGTTTCTTTTACAATGAGGAGTTAGAATTTTTGAGGGGTCACCCGAGCCAAGTAGAGAATTCAAGCTCGAATCAGTGCACAAACATCATCAGAATGCTTAGAAGGCCTGGAGGACGAGGATCGCCTGTCGTTTGAGTCAATTCTAACACCTACTTTTTTGGGATTTTCACTCTGGTCCCCTATTTTTTAGGGACTTTATTTTTGGCACTTTTAGCCTATTTTGGACTTCCTATTTTTTAGGGATTTATTTTTGGAAAGTTGCTATTTTTTGGAAAGTTTCTATTTTGGGAAGGTTTCTATTTTTGGAAAGTGCTTGGGTCATGGTTTCAACATTGTCATCTCCAGAAGACCCCCCGAAAGTGGAAACAAGTGAGGAATTTCAAATAAACTAGATGAAGGCCAAAAAATTGCCTAAGTGTTAATCATGGCATGAACTTGAGACAAGTCTGCCCACCAAGAATGAATCATGGCGTAAGCACATGGCAAGTCCACCCAAGAGGAGTTTTGACAATGGTATGAGCACATAGGAAGTCCGCCCTTGGAGAAGATGGCTTGACAACTTGCCAAGTTCGCCCCATGAAGAAGGGAAGTGGCTTGACACCTTGCCAAGTCCGCCCAAGCTAGAATGTGTGATGGCTTGATCATAAGCCAAGTCCGCCCCATGTAGAAAGTGTTAGGGCTTGATCATAAGCAAAGTCCACCCCACTCAAGAATACATGGCATAATACCTTGACAAGTCCACCCAAGGCATATAAGGCACATCCAAAGCAATGATGAAGTCCACCTAGCCCATAAAGAGCATGCCTGACACTTGATGAAGTCCGCCCTCACCTTGAATGGGAATGGCAAGCTCATTGGAAAGTCCGCCATGCCAAAAATGGGGTATGGAAAGCCTAAAGGGAAGTCCGCCTAGCAATGGCAAAAAACTTTCGATGTCCGCCATGGAAAGAAGGAGAAATGGAAGAAAGTCTCCGAAGTCCACCAACACTTGGATAGGAAGTGTCTCAGCTAGAAGAAAGTCTTCCCACCTCAAGGAAGGCATGGCATGAAGTAGATGAAGTCCGCCCAGCCAAAAGGAGGAAAGAAAATCAGAAAATTTGGCTAAGTATTGATACCTTGCCTAAGTATTGTTACCTTGGGAAGAAAATTTCATGAATTTGGATAAGTATTGGCACTTTCGGGAATAAAATTTCAGAAAATGGTTAAGTGTCAAAGGAGAGGATATGTCAAACATCTTATGAAGTCCACCCAACACTTGGTCAAGATGGCACAAAAGGTTCAAAGTCCGCCTTGGCATGAGGAGGGTAAAATCTGACTTGTCCAACCAGCAGCCAAGTCCGCTTGGAGGGAAATAGAAATGTCTAAACTGCAGCCAAGTCCACCTAAGGCTGAAGTGTCAAAAGATGTGCCAAGTCTGCCATAAGAAGATGAGCAACATGGAGAGAAATTCTTGAAGTTCGCCATAAGGATAGCACACAACAAGCAAAGTCCGACTTAGACACCAAGGGAAAATGGCAAATTCAAGTGAAAGTCCGACGTTGCCCAAGCATAGCATGTCCAAACCTTTATGAAGTCCGACTTTCCTCAAGCAAGGCATGTCCAAGGCAAAGTAAAGTCTGACCTAGGCCTATTGAAGAAAATGTCTTGAGCATTATGAAGTCTGACTTTGATTGAATAAAAATGTCTAAGATTGCAGCAAGTCCGCAAATGAAGATGTCAAGACACATGTAAAGTCCGTCCAAGGAGAAAACTCAGAAAATTGGCTAAGTGTTGATACCATGGGGGGAAAACTCAAAAAATTGACTAAGTGTTGGAAAGAAAATAGGGAAAATGAAGAGGAATAAAGAGGAAAAGTAAAGAGGGAGTGAATAAAATCCTTGTCCAAGGATGGAATTTGTCCTACATAGCACAAGCCAAATTCAAAATTGAAGGAAAGTCCATAGGAAAAGTTCATTTGAGCATCAAGATGGCCAAAATCTTGGCTAAATGTTGAATGGTCCACATGAAGGTATTACAAAATGAACTCGAATAGCCAAAATTTGGCTAAGTATGGGAAATACTTCATAGAGAAAATTCCAATTTCCTCCATTGTAGCGAAAGCACAGAGGCATTCTTCTCCAAATTCAAGGCACTTAAAGGAATTTTAGAGCAATCCGGAAAGAAAGGCTTAATAACTTCGAGTCTAAACATGTGCTCCAAGGCGAGACCTCCAATACAGGTGAGAAGAAGAAATCAAAGTCTCAAAGGAGATCCAAAGATCAAAGCTAGGAAAGAACAAGCGCAAAGGACAAAGTCGTCGACAAAGAAAATATTCTAAGGCAAGCAGGTGGAAGAAAAACAAAGTGACCAAGGAAGACATCCAGCACACTGAGGTGGAGCTTCGTCATCTTCCAACCATTCAAATTGTTCCAAATTAACATGCAACAACTTTCTATTTTATTTGTTGGTTCATATTTAGTAAAAAGGACAAGTGTCCTTGAATGTAATTTTCTCATTGGTCGAGGGGTAGTTAGTTGTAACAAACCCTATTTAGGGTTTTATTTTGTAATCTCGGCCGTTAATCCTAAATCAGTCTTGGCCATTGAATTGTAATTGGGGAGCCTATAAATTGAGCTCACCCCTCATTTGTAAAGCATGGGAGCATGTTGCAAAACATGTTGAGATAAGTAAATTGTTGCATATGACAGCCAAAGTAATAAGTAATGCATGCATTGTTCTGATGGTGATTGCTTCTCTTATTTTGGAGTTGGCATGGTTCTTACCCCTCATCATAGTTTAGATTTTATTTCATGTATGTTAGATGAATGCAAGATCTGATAAGTATTGATATATGGTGAAACTTTTGCTCATACTTTGTTTGAATGGATGATTTTCGTTCAATGCATAAAGTTAGCCTGAGCTTACTTTGTGGATGCTTAACTTCTATCTGGATAAATATTGTTCGATTTGATGGTAATTATTCATGACGTGAAAATTATAAGCACACTCCCTTGAAGATTGCACCCACTTTGTGTAGTTGTCATTGAGCGTGTCGAAGCAAAGCGTGGTTATTGGTTTCACCAAGTCAATACCGTCTCTTGAATTCTTAGGAAGTAGATTAAAAATTCTAAACCCTTATCTCCTTAGTTTGTTTGATCCAAGAGCCAAACAATAGAGCTTCGTTGCCTAAACCTTCATTGTGAATTGAACAAGCCTAGCATAAGTCCCTTTGTGTTACCAGCATATCACAACGACCATTGAGCTTATCCATACGTCAAGACTTTACATAAGGAATCTTGGAATTGCCATATGACCTCGCAATCTTAGCATACGCGGTGGTTTTTCAAGAGAGGATAGGGTGTCTTTGGGCATTTTATTCTGATGTTTGGTGTGTCACAAAACACGCATCAACAAAGCCCCAAGCTTTAAATGCAAACACTCAGAGCAGCTGGATACATCATATGTCTATTTTCTTGTAGGAAGGTATATATCCTCCAGGTTTGAATAGGGTAAAAAGAAGACATTTCAGATTATAGTCCATTCCCTATGTCATAGTGGATGGCATACTTTTCAGGAAGGATCTCAATGGGATCCTATTAAGATGCATAGAGGTAGATTAGGTCAATAGACTTTTGGAAGAATTCCATGATGGCTCTTCAGGTGGCCATTTTTCTGCAAGGACTACTGCTACAAAGATCATGAGGGCAGGATACTACTAGCCAACCGTGTTCAGTGATGCTCACAAGTGGGTAAGAAATTGCAAAAAGTGTGCTTTCTTTTCTGGAAAGCAAAGGTTAGCTACCCTCCCTCTTCATCCCATTTAGTTAGACCAACCATTTGCATAGTGGGGTTTGGATTTTATTGGCATGATAAATCCACCATCAAGTGCTGGTCATAAATGGATTGTGGCAGCCATAGACTACTTCACCAGGTGGACAGAGGCAGTTGCTCTAAAGGATGCCACTGATGCTTCAGTTTTGGAATTCCTTGATGAAATTGTTACAAGATTTGACACTCCCTTCACCATCATCTCTGATAATGCCAAGGTCTTTGCTAGTGCTCAAATCTTGGATTGGGCAGTTAGACATGGCATATACTTGAAGACTTCATCAAATTATTACCCTCAAGGTAATGGCCTATTTGAATCTTTAAATAAAAACCTCATTAGGATTATCAAGAGAATCATTGAGGACAATCAAAGAGTTTGGCATGGTAAATTGAAGACAACCCTTTGGGCTGATAGAATTACTCCTAAAAGAGTAATTGGTAATTCTCCTTTCATGCTAGTTTATGGGAGGGAGGCAAGGTTACCATTATCACTAGAACTTCCTTCTCTTGAATTAGCACATTAGTTGGAGTTGGAGGAAATGATGCCATGACAATAAGACTGGTAGAGCTAATGGAGTTGGAAGAGACCAGGAACAAGGCCCTTGAGACTCATCAAGCATAGGTCGAAAGACATTTTAACAAAAAAGCAGTCCACAAATTGTTCCAAGAAGGGGATCTGGTGCGAAAGTGGATGTAGACAGAGCCAAAGTTGGGAGGTGTTCCAAGTTTGATGCCATTTGGAGTGGTCCATATGTCATCACCAATTGCAAGGAGTCCAATGCTTTCCATCTCTCTAGGCTGGATGGTGAGGCTCTTCCAATCTCAGTCAATGGAATTCACCTCAAACATTATTTTTGAAGGTTTTGAGTTTCATGTACATATAGTTAATTTCCCTGCTTTCCATGAAGTGTTGTTACACACCCTGCATTCTCCTTAAGGGAATGTACGTTCCTAGTTTCCATGCTTTCCTCCAAGTGTAGGTCTGTACATGTTTTGTTTTTTCCCTTGAGAAGCACAGTTGTTGTAAGTTTCCTTCATGACTCTGTGCCCAATGGACTGATAAGGCTTCTGGATTCCATGATTAGCAGGCAGTCATCCCACAAAAATCGCCAAAATGTTGTCATTTCATGCCACCCTTATATGACCCACCATTAAACACTGATATGAGAGATTCAACATGGGTCATATTGTATGAGTTTTCTTGAAGAGGTCCCAAAATTGGCTAAGTACTAGGGTTTTGGACTTTCGGACTTTCGCTTCCCTTCATTCTTGCATGCTTTCTCCATCGCTCCCACTCCTTTTTTGCCTTTCTTCTTTTTGTTTTGCCTAAGGGTTTCAGGTTTCGGCCATCGGTCTTCACCTTTAACCCTTATCACTCTCTTCATAAAGCCTTTTTTCCTTCCTTGATCACTGAAGCCTTGAAAAGGCCTTTTTCTAAGTCTTGAATTGTTGGACTTTGAGGATCGGCCTTGTCTTCTACCTCCTATCATTCTTTCATCAGTCCTCAAGCCTTCCTTCCAATTGTTGAAGCCTGATTAGGCATTTTCAAATTTACCTAAGTCTTGCTCTTTCGGGCATCGGGCGTCGAGCGTTTCCTCTATCCCCTTCTTTTCTTCTAGCATGAGGGATGAGGCAAGCTCAAGGTTTGAGCTCTAATGCCAACAAAACATAAGGTATGCTGCAGGCCCGGCGCTTGACCTCACATAAATAAAATATTCAAGATTAAAGCCCGTAGATGAAATCAAAAAGCGACATGTGGCATCTTTATGTTGGTTTCTACCATTCCGCAAAGCCTTTCTTAGTGGGCCCAAAGTTGTCAGCAGAAGTGGTGACATGTGGTGTTTTGAGCATCATTGGCAACAATAGGACCATTTGGAGTATCCCACTGAGTCCACATGACAAGTTTTTGATGCATTCCACTATTCTACTAAGCCTCTTAAGGCACACCCACCATCATGTTGTGGAAATGCGGTAAGGGTGACATGTGGCAATTCTTTGAAGATACACGGTTACATTGGCTTAATGGGTGCCACATGGCATCTTCCTATTGATTTCCGCTATTCTGCGGTGTAATATCCCTTCCTTGTCCAGTTCTAAAGTTGTTTAAAGGTTGAAGGATTTGGGTCTCTACTCCCACCCAATGGCCTTCTTGAAGTAACACTTGCATTCACCATATACATACATGTCCACATATCTATATGTTAGCTTTAATATGTAGCATCAAAATCAAACATAATCATCAATGTAGTTTGGCAAACATAAGAGGAGTTCCATGGGTGGATCTACCCTGAAGCCCTCATATCAAGCTCAAGAGGTTGTCCATCACAATCCTCCTTCCCTAGTGGCTTAGTACCTACATACTCCACTCATGGCAGTACCTCGGAAGACACTCGTCCTATTAGGGGAAGAGAACCATAGAGTCTAAAGTGGCCTAAGGCCTACCACCTCTCCATGGCCGCAGCGAAATCTTAGGTGGGACCCCCACCCCTCCATGGCCCAACCCTTGCCTTGGGCTTGTGGGGCAGAATCTTAGGTGGGGTTTTTAGGCAAACCACTTCACTCATGGTTCGCCCTTCCTAATAGGGTTACAAGCATGAAGAAGACAATCTTTGTACAGTCACATATATATGCATTTATTATTGATTCATCTATATTCATCCATTATGCTTTGAGAGTATTAGCATGAGTGTATAACCAAATGAGATATACTATGGAAATGTATCAACATGCACAAGTAGATGTAACCATTTAATATATCCATGTCCATTCTTATCGTATTATTTTCTATCAATGATAATGCATTTTATCAAATAGAAGATTCAACATCAAGCAAATCTAAATGCAATCATATGATTGGATTCCTTAAATTATCATCAATGTCTATTCCCACAACAGTTTATGCAAAGAGATCAATCCCGACTGGTTAACTTATACTGACCTATTCCCATAATAGTTTATGCAATGAGACCAACCCTAGTTTGTTAATCTTGTCTCTCCTAAGTGTTTCCAAAGAAAATATCACAAAGTTCCCCTATAGCCAATCTAAGAAGATGTTGTTTCTACACAGGTTGATTGAGGAGTGTAGATTTATATATAATGACGAGTTCATAAATATGTGAAACTTAGCCTCGAGATAATGCAACATGAAGGATCGATTCAACATTTTAATTACAATAGAGGACGAACTATATGGATCAATGGTTATGATTAAAAAATATGTAAAGATTGCATTTAGATAATGAATGAACAAAAATTCTGCAAGTACCATCATGTCGAATTTAGGAGAACTAAATATTAAGGCTATGTGAAAGGAGATTCACTTGAGTGTTGTACTCTTCCTATAAATTCAGTAATGGGACTTTGATTGAGAATCCCTTTCCAATTTGAACGTTGATGTTGGCCATAATCGCTATCCCTGCCATAGGATTATGGTCTTCAAGGAGTATTGTTTTAGTTCTCAAAATTCATACTAAAATGGGATGAATGGATGCCTTAATGTAGATTGCTGTTCTTGACTTGCTGGGTGAAATCTAAACTGCTTTTTTCCCTAACTTGGGCAATTTGTTGTCCATCATATACCTTTGGATTGAGGGGCTGTATCGATTCAAAGGGGGATGTCTTCTAGAATGGATACGTCCCTTGGATAACAACCCCAATCGCTGCTTTGAATTCATTTCCTTCATTTTTGAATACATTAGTTAACCGTTTATCCCTGATGCCTTATTCTAACTACTCGCCTCCCCTCTAAACACTAATGAAGCATTTCCTTCCTATTCCCATCCAGTGGTAAGTTTGGTACAATTTTATTATTTGACCTTGATATGATGTATTTGTGACGACGACATACCGGATATTAAAAATGGTAAATAGATACATGTTATTGTAGAATGATCGATACATCGCCGATACTGTGCAGTTGCCATGCTGATAGGGATTGATAGAGTGATCCCTTCATTCTGTTGGACCCAATGGACTTCCACTCCTTATGGATATTAAGCATATATCATATTGATGGCCTTTAGTTTGCCTTATATGTGATGGACCCTCATTAGTGTCGATGAAGGAATTCGTCCTCTGGGCAAATGATATCGATCATTAGTCATATGATCAACGAATAGCAGCTCCATGGCATCCTCTTTACACTGAAGTCAATTTGAGTATGAGAGGGATTCGACACAGACCTTTGGCGGCTCATATAATATATTCTGGATTACCATAGTCGGGTAGCAAAAAGGATTCTATCAATCACCCCCTATAGCATTCTATGTCATTCTATGTCTGATTCGCTGGGCATGTCGGGGTTATGGTCTGTTGTCATTTATTTCATCTTAGAGTATAGGTTTTATATTATATATTATCATTATAACAATTATAATATCATATATATCATATTTATGATATAGCATTTGTTATTCTATTTATATGTTTATGCATAAGATGATATCGATAATTATAGTAATACCTTTAAATTATATTTATAATTGTAATGTGATCTTATAATGATGTTTGAACGGTGGATATTTTTAGATATGTATTTTAATATTTATAATGTTATTTATAATTTTCATAATTATAATATTGTTTTCAACAATTATAATTATAAGGATACAAAAATGGTTAATAGCTTTTAAGTAAGTTATTCATTTTTTTAAATGTCACAATTTTGGGGACATGACATGCAGATGGATTTTCACCAAGGCAAAAGTTGCTTGCGGAATGACGAAAAAGGTGGCGAGTGGCAAGTCATTAGTCGAGCAGTGTTGCGGGGCTCATTAGTAGGTCCCACCAATGCCACGTGTCAATGATTGGGGTATTTCGCCATTTCGTTGAGCCTTTTAAGGTTGCCCACAATCATCCCGCGAAAGCGTGAAAAAGGTGCCACATGGCATATTAAGCATTGCTGGCAGCTATAAAACTAGTGGTGGACCCTACCATGCCACGTGGTGTTGTTTCAATGGTTTTTCGCCGTTCCACGAAGCTCCTTAAGGCGGACCCACCAACAGTCCGTAAAAGCGCAAAAGTAAGACATGTGGCATTCCCGAAGGCATATCAGAGGACACCAAGTGGCATGTTTTCATTGCTTTTCGCCATTTTGCGAAACATTTCAAAGAAGGCTTACATAAGGTTGTGGAAGCGCGGGAGGACGACAGGTGTCGAGTTCTAAGGCACAGATCAGGTGACACATGGCACAATCTCAAATGTTCATGAACATATTAAGGCAGACCCACTTTCTAAATGCGGAGCTATGGATGGTTGCCACGTGGTGAAGTTTTAAAGCCTTTTGCCCTTCGCAAAGCTCTTTAAGACGGACCCACCATTGATTTGCGGAAGTGAGGGATGATGACGTGTGTCCTAGGAGCTACGTGGTGGCTTTTGGTTGCATCGCAAAGATTCTTTGCAAGGGAGGACTTTTCAAAGGGATCTTGTATCGTATGCAGATTGACGACCCAAATTCAAATCTGACAATGGCTAACCATGCCAGTTTGCGAGAGCAGTTACATTCATAGCCGAGCGACATTTTCAGCTACCAGGATCATATTTTCTCGCTACAGGGTTCATTCTTCATGGATTTCCATGCCTTATTCAATGTAAAAGCGACACCCTTACCTCCTTTATGTGTTGCAGAGACATTCCTTCTGTTGTAGACCGGATTTCATGGTGGATTTTACGGGAGTTCTCCGCTTTGCACTTACAAAACATTCATTGCAGAGGCATGGCATGCACATCAAGGTTCTCCAGGCTTATCTTTTGCATGGAATTTAATGATCAACTCCTTTGCTCTCGATATGATCATATTTCTTCTAAATTGCTAACCTTGGTAGGGCTAGGGTTTGGTTAGAAATCATCTTAGTTATGTCGGAACTATAAAGGCAAGAATTGTATTCATTCTAAGGGTTCTTCCTCTAGCTCCTCTAGGGTTTCTCTTTGGAAGACTTATGCATTTTTTGCATTCTACAATTGTAAAGATTGCTTTTGAGCTTTATGTTAAAGAGATTCAATCATTTATCATTGTTATCTCTTGCATGTTTGAGTAAAATTCATTTACCTTCATGTTCTAGTGAGAGTTTTGGTTATCTTATTGGTTTATGGTGTCATTTGAAGTAGGGAAAAACAAAATTCTATCTTGGTGCATCACCCCTTTTCCCTTTAATGCATTCCTTCTATCCTTGTTCTCCCGTGAGTTGTTAGAATAGAGTAGTGATAGGGTTTCATGTGCTGGGTTGAACCAACACATTTGCACTTAGATCAGAAGAGGAAGCTGAACTTCTCCGAAGACTTGACCTCAATTTGCAAAGGTCCCACACCTTGAGGTCATTTCAATGGTGTCATTGGAATGTTGAACTCTAGGTTCAGTAGGGTGCAATTTTAGGTGATAGTAGGTAGTACACAAATGCACATACAAAGAATATCTCATCAATAAAATCTTGTCCCGAATCAAAGGTTGTATGTTTTAGATAGAAACTTGCTACATGTTTGAGTTGGGCAATGCATAAGGCATTTGAGAGAATAAAGATTGATAGCAAAAGATAAAATTAGTGAGCTTTTCATTAACCACTTGTTTACAATGAACTAGATCAATAAATGTGACTTGGGGTTTGATATTAGCCTAAAAGTGTTGTAGAAATTGATTTACTAATTGGTCAAATGAATTAGTGTAATGGTCAAGAAGGGAGTAGAACCAATCCAATGCAATGTCCTTTAGGGATTGTGAGAAAAGCTTCGCTAACAACACATCCTGAAAAAGAAATTTGTGACAAAACACTGTAAAAGTAGATACATGGGTTTGTGGGTCTCCTTCTCCATTGTACTTTTCAAACCTTGGCACCTCAAAACTAATCGGCAAGGGGGTGGCAAGAATGGACAATGACAATCAACTGTCTGTAATATGGTAGAAGGGGTTGGCTAGTCAAAGTAGAAAGGGAGGCGAGCTATTGTTGTAATTGCCCAACAATTTGCATTAATTAATTTATAGCTAGATTATAGAATGCAAATGGGGTTGGAAAGTAGTGGAAGTTTAAGTAGATGAAGTGCAAGAGCTAATAGGTAAAGAGGTGCCAATGTTCATGTCATGAATACCTAAGTTCATGGTAGCTAAAGGAATAGAATGCCCAACAAATGAGGCATGTATTGCTGTCAACTGGGCTATGCTAGTAGCGATGCTTGAATTAGATGCCAAATGCATGGTGGGGACTGGCATAAGCACAAACAACTAAGTAGCAATGATATTACAATTTGCATCATTTGGGTTTGGAAGAACCACGGTGTAAGTAGACACATCGTTGTGTACGATGTGTGCTAGCCTTTGCAAGAACTTGATACTATCAAAATGAGTTTGTAACACATTGTATATGCCTTTAATTAAAGACATGACATCACTAGACATAGTCTCACCCTCTAATTGTTTGTGGAAATTGATCAAATGTTGATTGAGATCATGTAATTGAGTATTGAAGGCGTGCAAGGCAGCCTCGTGGCTGAAAACAATTTCTGCATCAAAGCTCAAAGAGGGAGAACAGGGTTGCACATTTATTTGAGAGGAAGGAGGCATTCTAGTTAAATGTTTGAAAAAATATAAATTTTATGCAAAATATAACTACAAAATGAATGAAATGAGTTTGGTGGGGATTTGAGGGAAACACCCCTAGCAGGGTGCGGGGATTTGGGGGTAGTGCCCCCAATGGGGTTGAGGGGCAGCGCCCCCCATGGGCATTTGGGGGCAACGCCCCTAGCAAGGTTTAGAGGCAACACCCCTCGCAGGGTCTTGGGGTAGCGCCCTTGGTGTATTCCTTGTTATCATATTGGGCAGGGTCGAGGGGCAACACACCCGCCACCAAGCCCAAATTAAGGCCTTTAAGGCCTTTGAAAGCACACAAAACTTCATCTTGCACACCATTTTCACAATTTTATCAATTAAGGGAGAAATTAGGTATTTGACACATTTAAAAAAAAAAAATTTGTTCTTCAACTGCTGTGTGAGGAAGTGTGAGGGGGCCTTCATGCATCTATAGGGAAAAATCGTGAATTTTTTGATTATTTTTTCACTTTTTCCGTATTTTGCATTTTTTATGCAATTGGCAAGTATTTTTGTCAAACTTGTAGAGTTTGATTGGCGAGTTAACTTGCGAGTTACTTGGAAAGGTTCAAATGTGGCTAGTACTCGTCGAGATTTCCAACCATGATTAGGCTGATTAACCCTTTTAGTGTTTTAATGTAATGTCCCCTACTTGGAGTATGCTTGAATTTGCCTTAAGAGACCATTACACAACATAAAATTGTTTAACAAATAATATTTCATAGCAAATCATATAATAAATATTGAACTTAAGAATAAATGAACTATTAACATTTATGAAATAACAACTTGAACTTGAATCTAATCTATAGACTCCTTTCCAATAACCAACCATGGCAGGGATGGGAGAGAAACGCATGGTAGGGTGCCAAGAAAGGAACATCCGACCAAGAAAATCCCTTTCCATCTTAGGCACATCCACCAAGACAATTCCTTTAGGAACATCCACCAAGACAATCCCTAAGTTGCCTTTTGTCAATATGTCTTCTTGCTAACCTTACACATGATTGCTTATGGGAAAGATGTAAATCATAATAATATAAATAAATTTATGATTTCCCTTATTTACTGAATTAGGCATAACATGTCTCCCTTAATGCATATTAGTCATTATGACAGTAACTAGACATTTATATGCCTTCAAATATCGTATATATATTTATATCAAATGCATACCAATCCCTTATTATATTTAATGGCTGCTGCCTTTCTGAGTGCATATTATTATTTATTTCTGATTGCTTCCATATCAGATTTTTATTGATTTCATTCCATTCTGCTCCATTCATCACATGGATCCTTTCCCAAAATGTCCCCACCTTCCTATATATCCTCATATCTCAATGATGGGGCACATCTCTTTGAAAAGAGATGTCCTTTTAAATGGACATGTCCTTTGTTAAGCAAAGATATGCTTCTTTAAAAACTAACCGTTGCTGTTCCAAATCTGATTGCAGCCTTTCCTTTAATCTCTGCTGTTTACTAAATGAATTGCTGCTGTTTAAATGAATCGCTGGCTGCTCTTAATCACCATTTTTATAATTGTATTCCCTTTCAATATATATATATATATATATATATATATATATATTAATATTTATAGTATGATATTATAATAATTATAATTATAATAATATTAATTTTTAATATTTATATTTATATTTATTTATTTTCATTTCAGTGCTTGGTTTTTTTATACTTTAGTGTTGCAATTTTAGGGGCATGACAGTCTGCCCTTCCCAAGATTGCTTGTCCTCAAGCAATTACAATCTAGGATGCTCCTGAAGTTACCAAGATCAAATCAACCTAGTAGATTTGTGTTGCTCCTTCTTGTGATGTAATTAGCTTTTGTTGTGATACTTTGATGTATTTAGGAGTTGAAAACTGTATAGCTAGTCATGATTGTCTTGGTTATGTCCGACTTAATATTGCAATGATGTCCTTGGAGAGTGATTGTTATTATACTACCAATAATACCACCCTCTAAAGTATGAGGACAATTTATAGTCTTATGTACCGCTTTTTCCAAATAACTCTCAACAACAAAACCAAGAGTTGGAAATTGGCAAGACTTGTTATTTAAGACAAGTTTTCTCTCATTTCATTACCCCAAGGATCCTAGGCAATGATACAAATTCTTCATTACCCCTTGTGGAAATCTATAATGATAGAAGAAATGTTGCTTCCTTCATTATGGGAGTGTTGTGAATAACAAGATCCTTTACTATGGGTTGTACCCTTTTTTCTTACACCATCAACTAGGACTAAGTGCAATTTCCCTTAAATAAAGTATATTGTATTTCACCTAATCATTCAAACAAGGTTTGAGGCAAGATTGATTCTAATGAGGATGTGATAGCTTATAGGTGTTTGTAACACCTAAACTAGTCCAAACATTTTTCAACATATATCATCTTGTCATAGACTCTTTAATGACATGTTATAACCTTCTAAGTATATATTCCCTAGATAATCCTCAAGTACAAATTATTAGATGTACAAAAGTCTTAGAATCCATAGCAAACATATATCACCCATGAACACTTCATAGAATTTGAATTTATAGATTGATACTAACATCCAATTTCCATATCAATGGGAGGTTGTCATTCCTCTTGTAAAGATTTGACATATTCCCATGTTTAATACTAGGGTGATTTTATTCCATCTAGTTCAAACAACATCATTTTTTCCCAAACTCTAAGAGGTGAAAATGATATTGGGATTTATGGGTTATTGGCCCACAGTGTAACTTAAAGTAGACTTATGAAATAAATTTGGTTGTAACTTGATTTGTATCAAATTTATCTAAGGCACATGTATTCCTAATATTGATGTCCTTGATTTTTAATCATGAATGTAGAGCTACTCTAATCAAGAAGGATGACTTAGGAGAATAGGACCTTAGGATGAAATGATCTACTCTAGATATCAAATATAGAAGTGAACTTGGTCCAAAAACAAGGTCTACAAGATCAATTTTGTAGGTTACTAGGTAGATCCATGCATCACCATTGTCTCTATGAGTGTGGGAAAGATTATATGTGTTATGGATTTGATTGTGTATTATGGTGTTGTCCAAAAATGAGTAGAACAATTGTGTTCCTCCTTCGTGAAGCTTGATGAATATACCCTACGATAGATTTCCAACATTTCTCTTAAGATCTCTCAAGAGTCCAAATTTGTAGGTTCTTAACGAATTGAGTTGTCTTCATTACATTCTCTCAAAAAATGTTGTTTTGGCTTTTAAGAGATTGACTATCTGTTGTGACCTATTTCACATATCGCCCCATTGCAAATGGGGACCCTCATTGGTTTGCTCTTAGGGTTTAGCTTTGAGTAGCAATTTCATAGTCTTTGGTGTCTTGAAAATTTCATGTCAAAGTCTGGAGTCATCACTCGAGCCAAGTTGGGAACTTGGGCTTGAAACTAAATGTAAACGTCATAGAAGTGCTTAGAAGACCCGGTAGACGAGGATCGCCTATGCTTTCGCTCAATTCTCACACTTCCTATTTTTTAGGGATTCTATTTTTTTGCTTTTTTGCTTTTTTCGTTTTTGGCATTTCTGGACCAATCTGGAATTTACTATTTTTAGAAAGTTGCTTTTTGCTTTTTTCTATTTTTAGTAAGTTTCTATTTTTAGAAAGTGTTAGGTCTCACTGGTAGTGGAGTCGAAAGTTTCCACTTTTGGAATCAAAAAGCAAGCAAAAATCAAGCAAAAAATCTTAAAAAATTGAAAAATCATGAGAAAAGCAAAGAAAAGCACATGCAAAGATGAGAAAAGCAAGACAAAGCGCATGCAAAAGTTGGAAAATCAATTAAAAAATCACACCTTCAAGAGAGAAAATCATCAAAAAATCAAGTAAAAAGCAAGGAAAATCATGGTGAAATTCGCCTAAGGCTGGAGAGGTGTGCCTATGAGGAAATCCAGTTCAATCTTTAAAAAATCCATTTGGAAATCCAATTAAATCTTGAAAAAATCCAGTTGGATAATTCAAAATTCCAGTTGGAGAAATGATAAAAATTGGCTAAGGCAAGTAAAAAATTCAAATTGGACTTCAAGAATTCCAAGATAAAGGAAATCCAATTGGATGATTAAAAATTCCAGTTAGAAGTCGAATTTCCAAGAAGGGAATCGAATTTTTTTTCTAAGGCAAGAGTTACCTTGGTAAGAGGAAAAACAAAAATCCAGTTGAAAAGTGGATTAGTCCACTTAGAAGTCGAATTTTCTAAAAGGCAAAAGAGAGATAAATAACTTAAGTTTTTATTTAAAAATAAAGACTTAGTTAGCAAGCAAGAAGGGACGACTTGGAAAAGTCAAAGAAAGAAGATAAGATTGCTTTTTTCGTTTTAAAGAAAAAACACCCAATCAAGGAAGAGATCGACCCTGGTAAATAAGGAAACTTTTTATTATAAAAGAAGTGCTTGTGAATTTATTTTTCATTGTTCACAGGTTAAGTTTTTTCACAGGCAAACTTCTTTCAGCCAAGGGCATCCTTTTTCTTCTTATTTTCTTCTTGAGCTGCAAGTTACATTGATTCCAGAGTACAAGGCACAATGTCTACTTCGAAGAACGTAGGAGGTGGAGTTAGAAAGATCCAGGTAAAGGAAGTTCTCAGGGAGTTCTATCTAGAATCCCAGTAGTCGTCAAAATGGAAAAAAATAGCAGATACCAACTTTGAGCAGTTCAATGCGATTCAACACAAGAAAAGGATGTTTGGTACTCAACATGAAATGCCTACACCCATTGCAACTAACACCGTCAAGTGTGGACTTCATTAGGCAGTAGGATTTCCTCCTGCAGTTTAGTGCAGTGAGCTGATGGTTGAGTGCGCCAAGAGATACAATCCACAAACAAGATCCATTAAAGCATCTAACGGAATCACTTTGGCATACTTTACAGAAGATTCAGTCTGAGAAGTGTTTGGAATTCCTCGTCGCCAGAAAATGTTGAATAGGACTCAAAAAGAATCACAGGCTATGTTTGATCAAGCCAAAGAGTTTTGTATGGACATAGTTAATTCCAATTGGATCAAAGAACCAAAAAGGCATTGCTCTAAGTTGCCAAAAAGATTAATTTGCACAGATTTTAAACCAGAATATAGTGACATGATTCATATGCTGAACAGGATTATGGGTACTTCTCAAGGAGCTTTCTTCGAAGTATGGATGTTTTCATATGTGGAAGAGGTCATATTAGGAGTGGAAGCAATAAATTGGGCAAAATTGATAAGTGATAACATTTATTTCCAGTTGAGAAAATTGGAGAAGACCAAGACCTTCTATATGAGTTCCTACGTAGTTTATATCTTGGCACGGTTTACTAAGTATAGAGGACTGATTTGCAAAGGGGAAGTTGGACTTCGAAATAACCAAGTCAAAGCATATGAGTGTTACCCATAGTTACAGTTGCATTACAAAGACAATTATAAGATAACTAATGACGCTTTCCTCATGTATATTACCCGATTGCTTCAAGGAGGAATTAAAAAAAGGTTGTCTAAAGAGGCTATGGTATTGCTTGATAAATTCGGATCTTGGTTCATCCAATTTCCGACTTTTACATACATAAGAGTTCATGGGTTCTTGGATGCTCTATATCAACTCCCTCGGTATCCAACGGACAAGATTATTATGCTTGAAGTTGCAAGGCAGTTGGCATACGTGGATTCCATTCAGGGGAAGAAGAATAAACAAGGAGTGAATTTTCCTGTTACAATTGGGAAAATGCTAGAAGTCTGCCCTTCATTGCAATCAGCTAAGGCAGCGAAGTTAGAGTCACAGTTTTATAAGTTTTCCACTTATAAACCAAGGTCTGATTACGATCCATATTTGAGGGTTCACGGGAAGAAGTCCCTTCATGTTATGCAGATTGAAGATTATTGGTCTAACCTGGTGGACGAATATGGAGTCAGGAAGAAGATGTGGTCTAGAATTCCAATAGACCTTGTGAAAAAGTGTGACTTATTTCCCGTCCCTGACCAGATAAAGGACAATGGAGACTACGTGCATCCTCAATTTGAACAGGAAAAGAACAAGCCTATCTTGTTGCCTAACTGGACACATCCTGAGTTGACTGATTTGGATGTATTGATGAAGGATATTGCAGCATATTCAAGGGAATGGGTAGATAGTCAGATCAGTAAATTGAGAAAAGAAGGAATTTCCCTTACCTATGCCATGCTGAGCAATGAAGAAAGTCAAGGGGAAGCAGTTGGAGAAGGTCCTGATGAATTCCCATGTGCAAGCAAGAGGAAAGCAATGATCGAAGACCTTCAGATGAAGGAAAAGGAAGCAGCTAGCAAAGAATTGGAGAGTAAGAAGCAAAAGGTGAGTGAAATTCCATCATCCTCAAGTACTTTATCTATCAGAGTAGTAGAAGAAGTGTCCTTTGTTGGGATTGAACCAAACCATGAACAAGAGGTTGAATTTCAAGAGTTGGAACCGCTGGATTTTGTCCAAGAGCAAACCTTCACTGAGTGTTTGGAAGGAGATGATACTCTGATGATTGAAGACATGGGAGATACTGAGATCCTTGAAAACAATGAGGAGTTGGGAGATGAAATAATTTCTGCCTTAAAGGAGTGTGATGATGATGTTCAATTGGAAGATGGGATGGAATTATCCACTATCCCAGCTTGGTTATCTGAGAGTTTGATGAAGAAGTCTAAACCACTAGATGAAGTTAAACCAGTTGAAAGCATGTAGGACTTCTTAGAAAGGATTGGCAAAGCCAAAACACCAAAGAAGCCTAAAAAGTACTCTCAAATTATCAGGAATGATGCAGGATCCAGGGTCTTACAAGTTGCAATCCCAAAAGTTGACAAGCCAAGAGATCAGATTACTCCTATGGATTATGATGTTACAACGTTGGACATTGGGCCAACCACGATAGATCAGGATTTCCATGAGTTAGCAGACACTTCCAAGGCCATCAAGGAGAAATTCGACAAAACAGAGGAGAAGAAGGAGAGACTAGAGTTAGAAAATTTAAGGCTAATGGAGTTCATTCAGCAGCTAACAGCCCCTTTGCGCCAAGAAAGTGAAGTTTTTATCCCACCGTCATCCCTTCCTTCAGAATCCGTTGACACTCTTGAAGCTATGAGGAAGACAAGCCAAGCAACTAAGAGTTGGATCAGCAATATCTCAAAGCAAATGGAGCAATTCTTGGAGAAATGTGCTCAGACTTATGACAGATCTTCCTTGCTTATGACTGAAATTGTCCAAATTGAAGATAACTGGGAAGAGTTCCAGTACGTAAATGACAAAGTAATACCTCGTTTGAAGGTTTTAAAGGAAGTATCCTTGCAAATATTGATCCAAGAAGGTGTTATTGAGTAAGGAGCCTCATATGATTTGAGTAGATGGTATCATTCCTTGTTGGCTAAAAGGAAGATATATGATGGAATGAAAGAAGAGTGTGCTGTTATACAGAATGCACTTGAAAAAATTCAGTTTAAAATCCTCACTTCTCTTGAAGGATTAACAGGGCAGGAGCATCATGATGCAAATGGCTTGGATTTGGAAGGATTGAAGAAAAATGTGATGAATATTTACTTCAAGGAAGTGCAGATTGTTACAGAAAATCAGCTTGATGATATGTCTTCTCTTTTGACCTTTATGGAGAGCTTTCGAAAACAGGGAGATAGATGGGAAAGCACTTTCACTCAATTCCTTGAAACCTTGGACATAATGGGAGTACAACTGGATTCTATGCCAAGCATATCAATGGAGGAGCTCGATTTGGTGTTAACAAAATTTCTTGCATTTGCAGCCAGGGAGCAGGCCAAAGGGAATTGTATTTTGGATTCCCATTTGCTCAAGTAATTTGCAAGGTGTCATTATTTCCACACTCCAAGTGGCTCGTCCTACTTGTGCCATGTGTCCATTGAGTTGGTTATGCTTTTTAGGGTTAGGGTTTCTTGAAATAATCTTGGCCATTGATCTCAAATCAATCTGGGCCGTTGCTTTGTAATTGGGGTGCCTATATAAACCCCACACATTTCATTCATTCAGGGAGAGACTTACGAAATTGTTTCTACTAGTACTATTCAGATAATAATTTGATTCAAAGTTGAGCATTTGTTATTTTGAGAGCTTGCATGGTTTCATAATTTCTTCAATAAAGTAAATTAGTTTCAACATTTTTTAGATGAATGAAAGATTGATAGTGTTGAATATAGTGAAATTAGTTCATACCTTTTTCAATTGAATGATTTTCAATTTGATGTGCAAGGTTAGTCTGAACTTTGAAACTGTTTAACTTGAATTCTATTACCTATATAAATTGTTCGAATTGATGGTGGTATTGTGTAATAGGACATCATTCGTAAATCCATTGAAGATTGCATCATCTTTGTCTAGTTGTAGTCATTGTGCTTGGCAAAACAAAGATTGGTTTAAATTTCACTACCCAACATTTGTCTCTTAAGTTCATAGGAGTAGTTTAGCATAAATCTAGTTTCTAAACCCTCATCCCTTTTCCTTTTATTTTATCTCAAAATCAAAAATCCCAAAAATACAAGAGCATTCAACGTCAAATCAATCTAAATCCCTACTTTTGAGTAGTTTATTATCCAAGGTCCCTTTGTGAAATCAGCATATCACATCATCCATTGAGCTTGTCCATCCCCAAACTTATGAAACATTGGAATTACCGTATGATCTTTTAGCAATCTTAGCATACGAGGTAGTTTTTCAAGAGAGGATAGAGCATCTTTGGACTCTTTATTCTAAAGTGCTTGGTGAGTCATAAAACACGCATCAACACTATCCTAGGTCAAGATGATATCTTAGTGCACTTATATCTCGAAGTTTCAAAGTAAGATAATCTTAATCCATCTTTGTATCTTAGTTATGCTTAAATTTTTGTTTAGTAGAACAATTGTGTTCCTCCTTCATGAAGCTTGATGAATATACCCTACGATAGATTTCCAACATTTCTCTTAAGATCTCTCAAGAGTCCAAATTTGTAGGTTCCTAAAGAATCGAGTTGTCTTCATTACATTCTCTCAAAAATGTTGTTTTGGCTTTTAAGAGATTGACTATCCTAGGTCAAGATGATATCTTAGTGCACTTATATCTCAAAGTTTGAAAGTAAGATAATCTTAGTCCATCTTTGTATCTTAGTTATGCCTAAATTTTTGTGACAACTAGTGATGGCAACATGTGGATTTAATAATCAAGTTATATTGTTAGATTTTATCATTAATTGTGTTGAGCTGTTATGATCGATTGTTCCTTCCTTGGGAATCTTTTTGATATTTTGATTGTTTGTTTTCTTGATGATCGCTTGATTTCTTCGTGGATAGATGAGTGATGATTGCTTGTTAAATGCCAATGAGTTGATTTATCCTTTATATCCATTTCTTGAAGGAGTCACCACCCTTCACAATAAATGAGTCACCACCCTTCATGGCTGCCTTTTGAGAATAATACTTTACTTCCAAGTTGATTGATAGATTTATTCCCTATTGATGGTTTCTTCACAAGGGAATGATTCCCCTTTTATGTCTTATTGTTGAGGGAGTCATAGTCTTCCACATTTGAAGGGTCACAACTTTTTACATTTGAAGAGTCACAATCTTTCATTTGAAGGGTCACAACTTTTCATATTTGAAGGGTCACAACCTTTCACATTAGGAGTCACATCCTTTCTCACATCATTATTCTTAATTTAATTCACTTGCAAAATCACTTAAAGTTCTATTCTTAATTGAATTCTTCAATGATGTTATGGATGTCTTTCTCAAATGAAATGCTCTCCCTTTTATATCTCAAGTTTGAGGGAGTCACACCTTTTCACTTCAATAGTTACAACTCTTCATTATTGCATTTGGAGACTAATAATAATTTGATTTTAAATAAGTTAATTTGTTAGTGCTTCTCAGCCCAAGAAGCATTTGATAGATAAAGCTTTTATGGATTTGGCATTTTAATAATTTTTAAGCATAAAGTAATCATAAACATGCATGGAGTAAAGCCTGCTGAAATACATCAGGCATGAAGCGAAACATAAGACATGAAGCATACACATAAATACACATAATACACGAAGTATACACATAAATACACATAAGACATGAAGTATATGCATGAATACATGTAAGACACGAAGTATACCCATAAATACACATAAGACACAAAGTATACATGTGAAAAGCACACACATATTGAAATGCACTATTTGCCTACTTAAGAAGAGGGCTCAATAGTTAATCCTAATTGAATGGTGGTTAAAGTTGGTTTGTCCTGCAAGTTGGCAGGATTAAAGCTTTGATACCAATTATAATGTCTACTTGGAGTATGCCTGTATTTTCCTTAAGAGACCATTAAACAACATAAATTTGTTTAACAAATAATATTTCATAGCAAATCATATAATAGATATTGAACTTAAGAATAAATGAACTATTAACATTTATGAAATAACAACTTGAACTTGAATCTAATCTGTAGACTCCTTTCCAATAAACAACCATGGTAGGGATGGGAGAGAAACACATGGTAGGGCGCTAGGAAAGGAACATCCAACCAAGACGATCCCTTTCCATCTTCGGAACATCCACCAAGACAATCCTTAAGTTGCCTTTTGTCAATACGTCTTCTTGCCAACCTTACACATGATTGCTTAAGGGAAAGATGTAAATCATAATAATATGAATGAATTTATAATTTCCCTTATTTACTGAATTAGACATAACATATCTCCTTTAATGCATACGAGTCATTATGACAGTAACTAGACATATAGTTATATGCCTTCAAATATCGTATATATATTTATATCAAATGCATACCAATCCCTTATTTAATGGCTGCTTCCTTTTTGAGTTGAGATTATTATTTATTTCTGATTGCTTCCATAGCAGATCTTATTGATTTCATTCCATTCTGCTCCATTTATCACATGGATCATTTCCCAAAATATCCCCACCTTCCTATATATCCTCATATCTCAATGATGGGGCACATCTCTTTGAAAAGAGATGTCCTTTTAAATGGACATGTCCTTTGTTAAGCAAATATATGCTTCTTTAAAAACTAACCGCTGCTGTTCCAAATCTGATTGCTGCCTTTCCTTCAATCTCTGCTGTTTACTAAATGAATCGCTGGCTGATCTTAATCACCATTTTTATAATTGTATTCCCTTTGAATTCTAGTGTCCCCTAATTGGGAATGCCCTAAATTTTCCCTAATTCCTCAATTTCCAAATAAACAAATGGGTTAGAGAATACCTTTCACCTAATTGAAGCCCTGCAAACAGATTAGAAACCATTTACCACAATAATACTAATTAGCAGATTATCATACTTAAACATAAGTAAATTCAAGACAGAATTATTAATTCAATCATAAAGCACTTTAATATCTTTGGAAGGCTCAACCATAGGAGAGCATGGGAGAACGTGAATTTGATGGGGTGTCTCGGATCCTCTACCCTAGGCCCAAGAGCGGATATACCATCCCTCTTGGCTTCATGTGGCCCATGCCATCCGTATGAGGTGGTCTACCCAGTGAGGTGTCCCCTTTCCGTTATCCCCTCATCTTGACAATCATTTCCCTCTTGCCATGATTGGACTTCTTGTATTGATTCACCATGATGGAAGGGTGAGGTTACAAAGGGTGCGCTGGAAGCCCATCTCTCCTAAGCCCAAAGCGTAGTACCTTCTGTACCCCCTTGGCCTCCTTGGGACTACCTGGTCCCCATCTAGGGACTACCTGGTCCCCCATCTCGAGGTGGCGTACCTAGGAGAGTACCCCATCACCATACCCCTCTTGTAATCTCAGTCTCCTCTATCATGGCTAAAACATTCAAGACATATGACAAACAAATATTAATCCAATATTTACTGATATAAGAAAGTAGTCATAACAGCAATGTATCATTAGTACCTTGAACATCTAATTAAACAATCACAATCACTTATATTAAATTGTACTGCAACTACATTATTGTAAATCAGATTTCTTACCACCGACTCAAGAAATCAGACTGCTGTGCATGTGCAATTAATTAATTATTTCTGACTTAGAGGGTGCAGTCCTCTATTTTCTTTTTATCGATTTATCTCATGTAGACGATTGCTGGTCTGAAATTATCTCTTCTCCAATTGATGCCTTTGCTTTGGAGAGACTCTCCTTTAATATGATTGAATAGGCAAGGGGCATAACTCTTGATTTCACTTATTTACCAAGGGACATGATCCTTTATTACTAATTGCTGCAATTAAGAATAATTAATTTATTTAATATTATCTCTTAATTGAAATCACTGTTTGGCTTTTATTATGATTATTGCATTTAAACTAATCACTCTCTTTTAATTTGAATCGCTGGAGGTTGGCCTGCATTCTTTGTTCTTATCTGCACCATAAGGAGGGAGTCGACCCAAATGGTTTGAATTGCTGTGGGGTGATCGCTGCCCTTAATTATGCTTAGTCGTCTCGCCTCTAATAAAATTGCTGCTTAATCTCTACTCTGCAATATTATAATCGTTGCTTCCCTTCTAAACATCATCATTGCATGCATAGGCAATTTTCACCTGGGTGATTAAATCTTGATAGCTGCCTTTATTAATTACATTCTGCACTTTATAGTGTCTGATAATTAGTCTTCTGATCACTATCTATTCCTCCCCCTCCTTATTAATGTGATGAGCCCTGCTGGCTCTCAACTCAAAACCCCAATTTTTCTTAAGTCTTTAGGTGTTATTTAGTTTTTTAGAGAATTTTTGATAGACAGAAGAGAAGGGGCGCACATCATAAATGCTCATAAAATGTAAATTAACACTATTTGCTTCATAATGAAAGTGTAGATTGCATTATTTTATTGTGACAAATAGATTGCAAATGATACACATACCAGGATATCTCCAGATTATTTAATTAAAGAAATTGCTAGTTTGACAGCCGGAAATGGTGAAATCAAGCAAAATAGCACGCTAAATCTCCAGAACTGACTTCTCCCACTCCAAAACGAGGTACAATTCCCTAGTAGAGGTAGACGCCAAGGTAGAAGCACAGAAAAGAGAAAAGAAGAAGGCGTTTCACTAACTTCCTTCACACGCCTTTTCCAGACATGCACAAAACCCAAGGTAAAAGTACGGCCCAAGTCAACTGTTGAAGAAACCAAGATGAACGTTGGAGAATTGCTGGAGAGGACGCCTCAAGATGAAGAAACCCTCTTCTGAACTGAAAACCCAAATAATAATCCTCTATTTGAATCTGTAGAACCTCTGGATGAAGCTCTCAACATGCACTGATTCGATTGATCTTTCACAATCTCAAGAGTGCTCACACTGAAGAGGTATCGTTCTTCAATGGCAGTTTGTTCAAACCCTGATCACAGGAGAATGCACAGGAAATGGCACAAGGCAAAGTCGAAATTATCAAAGGTGAGTTTCTCATTGCCAAAAATTGCTTTATACTCAAATGGCACGCATTTCCAAGAAGATGTGCCCTTTTAGCAATCATTTAAATCTTTTAATATTATATTAAGTCTTTTCAATAGTCATAACTTAATACTTGAGCGCCCTTTAATATTTTAAGAGATTAAAATATTAAATCACCTTTTTAGAATAATTTAAGTGATATAAAATGTATTAAAGTCGATGTGACTTTAATAAAAGGTATTAAGTTAAATAATTAACTTAATCACTTAAAAATTCATAACTTGCTCAAAACTCTAAATATTCCTGTGCCGTCAGAAGCTGTGAACTCCCGAAATGCCAATGCCCGCTGTGATCCAATCATTGGTCTCTGAAAACAAGAACAATCAACCTCTCCAGAAAGTACCACTGACCCTCTAACCAATCCAGCTAGCCCACAAGGGTCCAATAACGGGCTAACACACTGTTCCCGAGAACTGTCTAGCGAGGGGACATCACAGTCTGCCCTCCCCGAATTTGCTTGTCCACAAGAAAACTCAAAGCCGGATGCTGAAGAATACAGTCACTCTCCCAAGTAGCATCCTTTGCCGGTAGATCCCTCCACTTAACCAAGTATTCCCTGATAACCCGCCTCCAAAGATGACGCTCTCTGGAATCCAGAATGGCTTGAGGTATCAAAACCAATTTCCCCTCATCATCCAGGGGTGGCAAATCAATAGAAGGAATTACGTGTTGTCCCAATGCCTTTTTGAGGCGTGACACATGGAACACGTTGTGAACCCTACTGTCCACCGGAAGATCTAACTCATAAGCCACTTCACCGATACGTCTGATAACTCTGAAAGGTCCATAGTATCGTGGCTTAAGTTTCTCGGAGCCCTTCTTACGAAGGGTAGACTACCTATAAGGCTGAAGCGTCAGGTACACCAAATCATTGATCTCGAAAGACCGCTCTACTCGTTTCTGATCAGCATATTGCTTATGCTGATTTTGGGCTTTCTGTATATTCTCTCTGAGTGCCCTCATAATATCCTGGTTCTCCTGTAATAAATCACCAACACTGGGAACTCTACTGTCACTCAGCAATAAGTCTAGAAAGCTCAGAGCATCATATCCATATAATGCTCGGTAAGGTGTCATCTGGATGCTCATGTGATGGGTGGTATTATAGCAATACTCACAAAGGTATAACCACCTCACCCATGCCTTCTGCTGTCCTGAACTATAATTTCGCAAGTACCCTTCCACCCATTTGTTGACTATCTCAGTCTGCCCATCTGTCTGGGGGTGGTAGCTGGTACTCGGGGTGAGCTCTGTCCCGCAAAGTTTGAATAACTCCTGCCAGAAGTTACTCATAAACCTGCTGTCCCTGTCACTGACGATACTGCGAGGCAAACCATGCAGTTTGAATACCTCTCGGAAGAATAAATCTGCCACCTGGGTAGCCGTGTGTGTAGTAGTGATTGCGAAGAAGTGTGCATATTTCGTAAATCGATCTACCACCGAAAATCGCATCCCTTCCCTTGAGCTTTTTGGCGGCGTGATCATGGACAAAACAATCTCCTTCCTCTGGAATAGAGCCCGGTTTGGAGTAAACTGCGGAGTATGTGGTAACTCTTAGCATTACTGGCGACAAACAAGACATTCCCTGATATACTGGAGAACATAAGACTTGAGACCCTTCCAAGAGAATCTCTCCCATACCTGCCTATAGGTCTTAAAGTAACCGGGATGTCCTGCCATGGGTGAATCATGGAATGACCTCAATACTTTGTCCCTCATCTCAGAACCTGGGACCAATAAAATCCTCCCTTTGTAGATGATAAGGTAATCTACAAGTGAATACCTGTCATCCTGTACTGATCCATCTACTATGCTAGAAGCCCATGGGTCCTTAGCATACTCTGCTACTATCAGATGTCTCCAGTCCTCTGAAACCAGTGTAATAGAGCTCAAGTGAGGACGGCGAGATAAAGCATCAACAACCACATTCTGAGTGCCTTTGACATAGGAGATGTCAAAATCGTAAGACTAAAGCTTGCTGACCCATTTTTGTTGCCTCTCATTAAGATCTCGCTGCCCAAGAAAATGCTTCAGACTATTATGATCGATTTTAACAGTGAATTTACTACCAATCAAGTACTGCGTGAATTTGGCCATGGCATGCATGATGGCCAACATTTCCTTATCATAGATATTGTAGCCCCGTTCAAGACCTCTTAGCTTCCTGCTCTCGAAAGCTATAGGGTGTTGATCCTGCATGATAACTGCACCAATACCCTCACCACTGGCATTGCAATGTAACTCAAAGGGTTTAGTGAAGTCCGGTAGAGCCAAAATTGGACACGTAGTCATAAGAAGTTTGAACTTCTCAAAGCACGCTTGTGCTAGTGGTGTCCACACAAAAGCACCCTTCTTAGTCAAATCAGTTAGTGGCGCAGCATGCCGCGAGAACCCACTAACAAACCGATGATAGAAGGCACACAATCCTACAAATCCCCTGAGCTGTGTCAATGTCTCAGGTGTAGGCCAATCGATGATGGCTCGAACTTTCTCTGGATCCATGCTGACTCCTGCATCGCTAATGATGTGTCCCAGATATAAAAGCTCTGCCATGCCTAAAGCACACTTGGACTCCTTGGCGTACAAGGACTCCCTGTCAAGTATACTCAGTACCTCATCCAAGTGAACCATGTGTTCCTCCCATGATTTGCTATAAACCAGGATGTCATCGAAGAACACCAATACAAATTTCCTCAAGTGAGGATGGAAAACCCTGTTCATTGTAGACTGAAACGTAGCTGGAGCATTGGTTAAACCAAATGGCATAACCAAGAAATCAAAGTGTCCACAGTGACATCTGAACGTAGTTTTCTCTATGTCCTCCTCTCGGACTCTGATCTGATGATACCCTGTCCTCAAATCAATCTTTGACAAGTAGCAAGCTCCATGAAGCTCGTCTATCAACTCATCTATCCGTGGAATAGGATACCTGTTCTTTATTGTCTTCCTGTTGAGCATTCTGTAGTCAATACACATTCTGAGTGTACCATCCTTTTTCTTCACCAAAACAACTGATGAAGCAAAGGGTGACTTACTCGGCCTAATGTGCCCCATAGCTAAAAGCTCCTTAATAGTTTTCTCAATCTCATCTTTCAAACGCTTGGGGTGCTGGTAAGGAGTAATCATAATAGGTTTCGTGCCCTCATCCAGCTCTATAATATGCTCAATACCTCTATCAGGAGGTCTGCCTGGTGGAATTGCACTGAACACCTTCGCATGTTTGATTCAAAGTTCCTGCACATCTCTGGATGGTAAGAAGAAGCTTGCTGCTCCAACTGTGAAGGCATTAGCTTGCACTCAGCAGCCCACTCTACCATATCATTACGAATCAAACGTTCCATTCTCCGGAGTGAAATTTCTCTAAGGTTGCTGTCCTTGATGGCTTTTAGAATATGATTTGTGCCATCAATGTTGAATTTCATCTCCATGTCACGCAAGTTAAGCGTGAACTCTCCTATTGCATGAAGCCACTTCATGCCAAGAACTATATCCGTTCCTCCCATGTTTACAACATAAAAATCTGCCTTGAAGTCAAAATTGTTAAGTTTCAAAGGCAAGTCAGGTATCATCCTCTCATAGTTGAGAGTGTATCCATCTGCAACCTTCACACGTATGCCTTCAAACTGCTGAGTTTAAATTCCCCTTTTCTCCACTAACCGTGAATCGATGAAGTTGTGGGTTGCACCTGTATCTAGAAGAGATATGACCCTTTGACCAGCTAGGATCCCACGGAGTCTGAAAGAACCCTCTCTCTGCATGCTGGACATATGAGCCTCCTTAAGTTCTGTTTCCACTACAATTTCTGCCTCATTTTCTGACTCTTCTCCATCTGTATCATAGATTGGAGCTTGCTGATTAGAAAAATCAGTCAAAGCTTCTCCCTCATAAAACCACTCCATGTGCTTGTTTTTCCCTTTAGGTTTGAGGGGGCAGTCATGATTAAAGTCATACGGACCTTTGCAGTAAAAACAAAGTTTCCTTCTTCGTAAATCATTCATTGTTTCTCGATCTAAAGGGGCTGTAATTTTTTTTTTTGATCTGCATTATCAGCCTTCTTTGGATCTGATTTATTCTCCGTGTATGAAGTAGTAGGTTTCGAGCCAAATGGCTTATGAGGTGTAGATAGCTCCATGCTGCGAGCTTTCCTCATTGCCTCCTGTAAAGTAGGTGGCTCAAATGCTTTTATCCAACCTTTCATGGGCTCGAAAAGACCTTCAATGAACAATATGATCAACCTTCTCTCTGAGATTCCTGTCACCATCACAAATAGTCTTTGGAACTCTCCAATGTACGAATCCAAGCTACCTAACTGTTTCAGTTGTGCCAAATCTCTGAAGAATAGCTCAGGATCACGTCTATCAAATCTCTCAACCAGTTTATCAGTAAAGTCCTAGTATGAGGTAATCCTGTCATGGTGAAGAGTAGCCATACCATGAATCCACTAGTCATGTGCCACGCCATCAAGGTGAAGTGCTGCAAATCGAATGCATCCTCCTCAGGCATGGGGCGTAGTGTCAAGAATGTATCAAGTTTACTAACCCAGGCACGTGCTGTAACTCTACCACTGCCATCATAGTGAACTAAGGTTAGTTTGTTGGTAGCCTGTTTGAGATCATTTTGCTTGTTTCTAGGCCGCCTGTCATTCCTGCTTCTAGTGTGTTCTCTTTTCTGGCTCATGAATCTGTCGAAGTTAAGGTGCTCCTTAACTCTCGGTGGCAAAGGATCCCACTCATCATGCATAGCCATAATGTTATCTGCAAAATTAATCTCACCACCTTGTTCAACTTTGTCCACTTCCTCAACATCATCTCTGGTAAAAGTAGGACATGTAGCTCTCTCAAAGGTGCGTGCTGGAGCTATGACTCTCTGAGGCTCTTTGTGATACTGCCATCACGATCTGGATCCAGACTATCAGCCCTATTAATTGTCAAATTTTGGACATTTGTGCTGAGTTGTTGAAGAATAGTCGCCACCTGTTCTTGGCCTGCAACCATACCTTTGAGCACGTCTTTAGCTTCTCTGTCCTCATCATCCCAAGTATTCCTGTGAGAACTTTCACCTGCCCTGTTCGTCATATTATCCAAGTCTATTTCCTCCTCCTGTTCTTCAAACGGAAATGGTGGGAAAGGATTTTGATCACCTCTCTGATTTCTAGGACCCCCTTTGGAATAGAACTTGCCAAAACCCTCTTTGTGAGACTTCATAAATTTCTCTAACCCCACAAGCTGGCAGGATCATAGCTTTGATACCACTGTGATGAGCCTTGTTGGCTCTCAACTCAAACCCCAATATTTCTTAAGTCTTTTTAGTGTTATTTAGTTTTTTTAGAGAAAGTTTGATAGACAGAAGAGAAGGGGCGCACAACATAAATGCATATAAAATGTAAATCTGAGTTATTTCAGGCAAATTGATAATACAAAAGATAATAAATATGCACAACAATGGATTTAGAACTCATAAACATACCCGGAAGTGTCCAGATTATTTATTTAAGAAAGTAGTCCAGTTTGCCAGCCAAGATGGTGAAAAACTGACCAAATCTGGTGTAGAAAGCTACAAAATGCAAAATCCAACCTGAAAACGGTGGCAGATGAAGAGTACAAGCCAAACGCCTAAAATGATGAAGAGAAACCCTCAGAAAAGAAGGCGTTTCTCCAAGAAATGCCCAAATGCCCTTGCACAAGAGCCACGCACTTCACTGCAAACAACTCGAATTCTCACTTAGAAGGTACGGCCAAGAAGTATGATGTCTGCCAGACGAAATGAAGGCGCCATCTCCTAAAACCCTCTAAAACTAATAAAGAAATCCAATAGGAAACACAGGTCAAGCCCAATAGAACCTCTGTATGAAGCTCTCACAAACTGCACAAATTCAGCTGATCTCTCACAGCCTCAAAAGTGCTCAACACTGAAGAGGTATCGTTCTTCAATGGCAGTTTGTTCAAACCCTGATCACAGGAGAATGCACAAGAAATGGCACAAGGCAAAGTCGAAATTATCAAAGGTGAGTTTCTCATTGCCAAAAATTGCTTTATACTCAAATGGCATGCATTTCCAAGAAGATGCGCCCTTTTAGCAATCATTTAAATCTTTTAATATTATATTAAGTCTTTTCAATAGTCATAACTTAATACTTGAGCGCCCTTTAATATTTTAAGAGATTAAAATATTAAATCACCTTTTTAGAATAATTTAAGTGATATAAAATGTATTAAAGTCGATGTGACTTTAATAAAAGGTATTAAGTTAAATAATTAATTTAATCACTTAAAAATTCATTACTTGCTCAAAACTCTGCATATTCCTGTGTCGTCAGAAGCTGTGAACTCCCGAAATGCCAACGCCCGCTGTGATCCAATCACTGGCCTCTGAAAACAAGAACAATCGACCTCTCCAGAAAGTACCACTGACCCTCTAACCAATCCAGCTAGCCCACAAGGGTCCAATAACGGGCTAACACACTGTTCCCGAGAACTGTCTAGCGAGGGGACATCACAATTAACCTGGGCAACTAGCAATTATTTATATATGCCTATTCCTTAGATATCAAGGTAGGTTGGCCAAAATAAATAAATATTAATTTGTATTTCAAATTTGGTCGGCCTAGACTTGGTGTTGTAATTTGCAGGGACATGACATCAATATATATATATATATATATATTGTTTTATGTCAATATATTATGTGTTTTCTTTTTTCTTGGAAGGCTTTAGACATGTTGACGGAAAAACAAAGGCGCTCGGTGGAGGGGGAATTAGCAAACAGGCACATCTCTTTCACTTCAAATCCGGATCAAATAAAGTGGTGCACGGCATGTTCGGGCTCTTTCTCAGTAAAGCTAGTTTACGAACTCCTCAGGCATGAACAAGATGAAGGCGGTTGGCCAAGTAGATTGTGCTGGAGTAAATTCGTCCTGCCAAAAGCCAACGCCTTTGCATGGATTGCGCTTCACGGCCGTATTTTAACTGGTGAACATCTAAAAAAACTAGGCTTTCAGGGACCATTCAGATGTATTTTTTGCTTCAAAGAAGAAGAAACAACTAATCATATTCTGGTAGAATGTTCCTTTGCACAAGAATGGGTATCATTTTTGCAAGAAACTAAATTGGTAGGGTCCCATTTCAAATTCTCTAAATGCTATTTTTGAGGCTTGGCCACTCCTGGGTAAAGGATTGGCGATGGCTGGTCTTTGGTTGGAAGCCCCAACAATGCTAATCTGGCAACTTTGGAGGGAAAGGAATGCATGGATTTTCAATGAAAAGGTGATGCCGCTGGGAACGATAATTAATAAAATCGAGAGTGGGATCAGTGAACACTTTAATTCAAAGGCTCTCAACAAAAGGTATAATTTCTACTCAGCCTGGGAAGAGGCAATGGTGAAAAATTGGCCTTTAATAAACCATCCAAAATGTTCATTATTGAAAGATAAATCCCAAAGAGCTCTAGCGAAATGGGAACTGCCTCCAAGTGGTAGACTAAAACTGAACTTTGATGGGGCCTCAAGAGGCAACTTGGGCCCGTCAGGAGCAGGTTTTGTTGTAAGAGATTGAAATGGAGGGGTGGTGTGTGCAGCATCCATAAAGCTTCCTACAGGAACGAATAATATGGCAGAAGCAACCGGTTTGTTGGAAGGTTTGAAGCAGTGATCGCAAGGAAGGTGTCAAGTTGGCAGTTGCAAAATTGGTTAGTTGAAATTGGTTCTCTCATGTTAAATCTGGGCAACTTTTCTATCTGACATGTTTTTAGAGAGGCGAACAAGGTGGCAGATAGTTTGGCAAACATAGGGGTTGAACAAGCTGTCCCTGTAATTTCTTCTCCAACCCTAAACTTGTGGTCTTAGGCTTTGGAAAGCGCCAACAAGGATAAGGTGCATTGCAACAGCCGAGGCAAAGGTGTAGATACCACCATTTCATGAAATTTAATAGTAGATCATAGAGGATGCAAAAGCAATTCTCGTGCCAAATCTTGCTTGTGTTTAGTTTGACATCTGCGGGACGAAACTACTTCCAAAGGGATCTTGCAATTTCTTTTGGAGTGCTCTGTCTATTTTGCCGCTACAAAAGTTGGCTAATGCTAGGGATGTTTTCACTGGTGCAAACTTAGGAGGTAAGAGCATTGCTGTCTGGATAGATGTTTGTTATGTTTTTTGGTCGCGGTCTTTGACCCAATCTTTAGTTGGATGTAATATTTTGCAATTAATAGATGTGCGCTACCCACTCAGGTAGCAATTTGCCGAAAAAATAAATAAAAATATAATATGTTTTCTTATTTTTTTACTATATATATAAATTGAATCTATTGTTAATATTTATAGTATGATATTATAATAATTATAATTATACTAATTTTAATTGTTAATATTTATATTTATATCTTTAATATTTATGTTATTTGTTTTATTTATTTATTTGCATTTCAATGCTTGGTTTTTTTATACTTTAGTGTTGCAATTTTGGGGGCATGACATTTAACCCTTTAACATAAATGTGTTTAAAAGAACTAAGCTAAAATACTTGAAGATCTAATTGGTGAAAATAGTAGAATATAGAGAAACTGAAATCTTGTTTTAGATGTAGAAATGGAAAGTACATAAATTAAAGAATTTGGGATAAAAATTAGAAGCTCTTTGCCTCGAGCGCGAGCACTTTGCGCGGATGTCTTTGTGATGCACTATCATCCCATACAGATGAAAAACCAGAAACAAAATTCTGCCCAAAAAATAACATCTGTATGCACAACACAAGAAAATTGGAAAGTATGACAAAATGATATCTACATGAATGATATAACCATAGATAGATAAAACTATTCTAAAGTAAGAAATTTATGGAGCTAAAAAGGAAGAAATATCACCCAATTTGAAGAAGGTTGAATAATCTTTTTCCTCAATGAAACCTGCAACACAAGAAGAAAATATATGTTTTGGGGTGATTGTTTATGGGCTTACCTTAGTCAAACCCCGTATTGGTATTTCTACATCCACGGACAGCTTGATTTTTGAATAGTTTTTGGAACAAAAAAAGACAAAGTGTAATGCAATATGAAATACAAAATGACAATAACAACAGTAGCAAATATAATCTTAAATGCAAAAACTGTTAGCACTTAGGAATAAAAAAATGGAGATAATAAACACAATAAAAGAGAGGGAACATTAAAAATAAGAACACTATCATCTCCAGGACTTGAAACATCCAAGAAGAACACTTCTAACTTGTAGAAATTGCTACAACTACTCCATGAACATCACAATTAAGATAGTAGCCTTACATGCACCAAGGATCAACAAGAAGATTCATAGAATAATAATGGAGATTGCTGGTTTTTTAGATTGCTCGAGAGAAGGTAAAAGAATGCCTTGAGAAGTGATAGAATTAATTCCTCTTTTCTTTTTCAAAAAATAGCAACAATGAAGGGCACAAAGGTTGGATAACTGCTCAAAATGTGTTCAGAGGCATTACTTCACAAAGTTACAGTCATGACAGGGAGAATGAAATGTTCGAGCGACTACTAGAATCATGATTTTCATGGGACGCTAGCGTGTCATGTGGAAGTTAGCACAAAGTGCTCTTGTTCGGAAAATAAACATCACAAGGATCATGGAAGTATTACGCAAGTAATTGGTAAATTAATTGATATATTAACAATGAGCGAGACGCTCAATAAATAGTTTACAAGATTTACAAAACTGGAAAGTTTCTAAAAAGAAACTCCAGATAAGATCGGAGACGATCTTATCTCTATCTTACAAAATCTTACAATATTGAGCATTAATAAATAAATAAATAAACATTATTTTAATACCCTCCCTTAATGCTCAATCTATCAACTACACCAAGATGCCCCCTGAATTTTACAAACTTATCTGTACTGAGCGACTTGGTGAGAATATACTATTTGTCGATCCTGCAGCCGGAACATCTGACAAGCGGAAACGATCCGTCTTCAACCAGCTTCCGAATGAAATGACAGTCAGTTTCCACATGCTTGGTTGGCTCATGGAAGACCGGATTCTTGGCAAGTTTGAGAACTCCCTGATTATCACAGAACAAGGGAGTCGGACCTGCTTGAGATATTTGCATATCAACAAGCATCCGGCGAAGCCAAACTGCCTCACATGTTGCTTTTACTGCTCCCCGATACTCTGCTTCTGTCGAGG
>VDFB02382292.1:0-28380 GCA_007258455.2 Sequoia sempervirens | reverse complement strand
TGCAACTTTTTTACATATTATAGCCAACCATAGATGTGTACTTTAAAAGGGAAAGTGCTTCATAAAATGATAAATACTATTAAGGTGGCTGACACACCTGGAATGGAATGTAGTGGCGAATCTCCTTCAAGATGGCCTTGATCAAAATATGTGGAGGTAAGATATACTAATTACAATATGCATATAAATGTTTAATTTTAATCTCTAACAAACATTTATGATGTTGACTAGAAAATGGGAATATTTTAACCATGAGACCATAAAGGTTCTACAAAGGAGGTCCCCTCATTTTAGGAGAAAACTAAACACTGAGGCATTGATGTGGTTGGTAATTTATTTTGAACTTCCAATTAATCTTTCCTTCCAATGTGTTAGTCATAATTATTTACAATTTCATTTAGAAAAAAATCATTTCTATTATGAATATTTAGATTTGTATAGTATATCGTTCATTTGATTTAGGTCAACAATCAAAGAGACAATAATGCTTATGTCACAATCCATATTGAAGAGGAAGAGGCTACAAAGGATGACCCTAAGGATGAGTATGGTATGAATGAAGCATGAGGTGATATGGAGGATGGGAAGGTAGATATAATAACTCAACTAGTGCATCATTTGGTTGTGTATATATAGGTTGTGCATTCAATTTATTTTAATATCAAATATAACAATAGGTGATGCCACAAAAAGTTTTATTGTTTATGGTATCTTGGTTACAACTAAAATAAAAAAAGTTAACATTTAAATTGTATGATCTCAGCAATTGTTAATATAGTAGTCAATGTTATTAAATAGACTAACTGCATACATGGTATTCAATAGAGTATAACAATAAAGGTTATGTGTATGTATATATGTGGGAAACTATTTTTATCATCATGGATACTTTTAAATCAATAATGGTGTGAAATGTTATTTTTAATAGTAAAAATGGAATTTCACTCTCTTCATCTAATTGCAACAAAAAATTATCACATTACTTTTAGTGTTGGAAAACAAATTTGTCCCCTATCTATTTTTGATAATATAAGAAACATTTATAGGGTGTTGTACCCTTTACGTGTGAAAATCCCACAAGGCCAAAAAGAATCAAAAACAAAAAAAAAAATACAATAACAACATATGAGAGATATAGACATAGTCTGGTAACAACATAGGAACATCACAATGTAGACCCAAAAACTATTTGTCCAAACCCTCCCATTTCTTGACCAGGTGGTTTAAAACATCCTCCCTAATCTAGTTGGGGCCTTCATCCATGGTGTTCTCATCCAATTCCTCCTTGACAACATTTGAGAGAGTGAGAGTAGACCTATGAATCATCTTGATAGTGAACTAAGATAGGAAATTAACCTTATGATTTAGCATAGCCACTTTCTCCTCCTTGCTCAAGATCTCCATTTCATCACTAGCCCTAGTATCTGAGGAATTATTAGACTTTTTCCAAAGCATCTAGTTTAAATCAAAGAAGTGACTTGGGTCTTCTATGGGTCCTTTATCTTTCATCTTCTTAGTAGCTTTAATGCCTTCATTCTTGCTTCCAAACTTAACCGAGTCACTGGAGATATATCAACAGGGGCCTCTTTCTTGTATTGTGCTATTTTTTTGGATCTTCTCACACTCATATGCTCCATCCCCATCTCAAAGCTAGCCCCCACCATAGTATCTCCCTTAGAATTATTTCCTCAACACATTTACCTTCCTCAAGGACCGAAAGAACCTTTAGAAGAAGAGACATTTTTTTCCTTTCTTCTTAGTAGCCAGTCTACTAACCTTCTTATGTTTCAACACATAGAGCCTAGCCACAGCACTTGACTGGGTCAATCCAAACTCAATTTCTTTTTCTCAAGGGGAGAATTGGATATAGTCTCGGTACTAGGAACATCCTCAAGGATGGGGGATTTCCTCTTAGATCCTTACAAAATAGTAGGGGAATGGTTTCTAGGGTTATTTTCTAGGGATTCCAATTCATCCACTCTCACATTCAAGGTGGGTTTGGGAGGGACCAAAGTTGAATGGAAATGGTAGAGTCTATGGATTATGCCTTGGTGAAATGGTAAAGGAGGTAGAGAATCAAGGTTGAGAGTGGCAATTTCTTGGGATTCTTTGATGGAATTTTCCAAAGAAGAAATCAAGAAGAAAGGGAAACTAAGTAGCATCCTATACCTTAAGTGATTGAATAACAATAAGTGGTAAAAATAAAATACCTTGAATTGACCCTCGAGGCTGACATACTTCATGATGGTGAGGCAGGCGTTATCCCAAGGTTTAGGAAATGCTTCCCAGTCAAAGCCAAACTTCTTTTTCACCTAATTCTCATTTTCTTTACAAAAAAAATTCAGACTCACCATGTCCTATGTTTTTGTTTGTTTTTTACACTTCATTCCTTCACAAGAAAGGATAGTAGCTTTACCAATTACGTTTTCATCCACATCGAAAGCAATGCCACCCAAGGTGATCCGATGATCCTTCCAATAGCTAGAAAATAGGGCCAAAAACATCTTGTCATGGCCCACAAGATTTTCCATGAGCAAAGCAAGCCGACCTTTCAAACATATATGCCAACCCAGGTGATCTTGGTTAAACTCCTCACAACTATTTGGATCAGTCCTAACATGTTCTCCACCCATTGTGACCCATAGCACAAAGTAGCCAAAAAAGCTAAACTAGAAAACATAATGAACATCAAAGAGGTTATTGTTGCAAAACAAATTACAATGCCCATTGGGATGAAAAGGTGTAATAAAGGAAGAGAGATGTTGACATGCTTTGACGGCCATTTCCAATGAAATTTCCCATGCAGGCCCATAATGATCATAAGAAAACCCAAAAATTAACCAAATAGAAGTAATAATGTGATCCCAATTTAAATAAAAATATCTCATCAACTTAAAGAAGCTACACACTTCCCAAATCCATTTGAATGTGGTGGGCATATTCGATATATTCAAGTACATCTGATAAAATATTTAAGGTCTAAGATATGCCTTAATTTTGAATTATTGAAAGAGATGGTAGAGTACATCATTATACATGAACTCCATGAGATTTGAAGAGATCCATTATACCATTGAAAAGGTAGCTTGTAAGGGTTAGGGGCCCCACCAAAAATGGCAATGAGTAGAGAAACCCATGTGGCAACCCACTTGAGCCCATACACCTCACTCTTCCTAGACCAAACCAACCAATGATCCATCAAGGAATTCCATCTATACCTAAAAAAGAATGGTGAATCAATCATTAATAATAGAGTAATTCTTCAAATCCAAGAGGATTAACCTTTGAATAGATGCTGATAAAATTTCAATATTTTTCTAACACCTACAAATTTTTTAGGTGGACCCCAAGTTGCCGAAGCCATTAGCCACTTGGTTACCTTCTCGAAAGATATGAGATAAGTGATACCTATAAAATTTAGAGATTAAGATATTAATATCTAGAAGAATATCCCAAATTAATAGATTTTATTACATTTTTATAATCCCCTTCAATCTCAATACTCTTAATACCCAGAGTGACAACAATCTCAACACCCTTGAGTAGTTCATGATACTTCATCACCATAGAAGAGTGGACACCTATAACACCAACATACCCAACAAAAATTTTTCCCTGAAAGTCTCATATAACACCACCTATACTAGCCTTACCATGGCTCCCCTTTGTCATGCTAGCAAAATTTAGTTTAAACCAACCCTCAATCACATGTTTCCATATAGTGTTTTTCCTAGCAAGAGATTTGGAGTTGTGAAAGGAATTAATACCAAGCTCAATTTTCTAGGATTTAGTCATCTTGATCTCCCAAATAGTTGGGGATATTTCCAATGGTGTCCACTTTAGTAAGGAGAGACTTTCAAATATAAGTCTTTACCCACAAAAAAACACTTCTTTTAAAAACTTCTCAATATCTTGGAACACTCTATTGTTCCTTTACTCCCAAATGCATGGTAGATAATAGGGGTGATTTTTCTCCAAATTTCCAAGGGAAGGGGGTGGAAAGGACCATTCCACCCCTCCACAAAGGAAACCAATCTTTATTCAAGGTCCAAGGTGTCTCTAACTTTTGAAAAACAAGGTCCGAGACACCAACAACAAACAAACAGTGTACAAGCATATGATGCATAGTTTCTTCATTATCTTTGCACAATAAGCACCTTTTCGAGATTTGGAATCCCCTCTTTCTTAGATTATCTTTGGTTAGGATCCTTTTGTGGTAGGTTGTCCACTAGAAGAATTTTATTTTAAGAATCAAGTGACAGTTAGAAACTTTCTTCCCTAACTTACTCTGTATACCCCTGTGTGATAGCAAACCATAAGTCATCCTAATAGTCAAGTCACACTTAGTATCCAAGGACCAAAAGAAATCATTTTCAATATCTAATAGAGGTAATATGTACTGAGAGAATAAAACCTATAAGGAAGATACTAGACATTGCAAGTTAGGGGAAAGAGGACCAGAAGATCCAATATCTTTCTAACACCTAGGACCTTGTAAACCATGTATGTAATCTTCCACATTCCTCCCAAAGAACCAAGAAGTAGGTTCCATCACATTTTTGAAATTTTAACTGGTTGGGGGGGAATCCAAGAGCCAGGAATCCTCCCAAAAATGGATCTTACTACCTTCTCCAAGCTTCCACCTTAGACCAGAAAGCAACAACTTCTTCATTTTGCAAATATTGTTCCAAGCAATAGACCCATGGGGATGATCATTCTCCATACATTTGATTAGGGGACAATTATTCAAGTATTTGGCTTTCATTATTTTACACTAGTCCTTTTTATCTCTTAATTAGTCCCATCCCACTTTAGCAAGAAAAGCCTTATTGGGCACAAGGACTTTCCTGATGCCTAGCTCCCCCTCATTCTTGGGAAGGGAAACTTTCTCTCAACTGAACAATGAAATATTCTTTCTATCTTCAATGCATGACCATAGAGATACTCTCTACATCTTCTCGAACTTCTTAGCAATGTAACTAGAAATATTGAACATGGACAAAAAAATAAATAGGAATTCCTTGGAGATTAGTAGTGAGGAGTTGCAGTTTTCCTGCATGACTTAGGAGAGATCCTTTCCATCCAGTAAGCTTTCTCTAAATTATTTGAAGAAAAGAGTTCTATATGTTTGTAGTAACTTCCTTAACAATAAGGAGAAGGCCAAGGTAGACTGAAGGAAGAGTGACACTCACACAACCTAACACAATAGTTACATGATCCTACAGACTAGGAGAGAAGTGAAAGAAATATATCATACTTTTATTATAATTGATGCATTCACCAAAACACACCACATAGAGATTGAGGAAACCTTTCCATTTCCTAGCTTCAACCATTGAAGATTTTTCAAAAAGCATAGTGTCATCCACAAATTGTTGAATAGTAATAGGATCATGGGTGGAGGTTGGTTTGAAAACCTTGATGGAGCCCTCTAACAACATACTTGCCACATTCCTGCTCAACACTTCAACCACCATAATGAATAAATAAGGGGAATGAGGGTCTCCCTGTTTGATTCCACTTTTAGCCTCAAAGAACCCTTGGGACACTCCATTGACAAGAATAGAGTACTTCAATGTGGAGACACATTCTATAATGATATTGATAACTTTTTGATTGAAGGAAAAATTAAAAAGCACTTTGGGGAGGAAATTCAAAAGTACCTTATCATAAGCTTTGGAAATATCAAGCTTGAAAGACATGCTAGGGTTGTTGCACCTATCCATAGAATGTAGGGTTTCATGGGTTGATAAAGCAACATCCAAAATATGTCAGTCAGGTGCAAAACCTTTTTGACTGGGACTAATCATTTTCTCTAAGAGGGGTTTTAGCTGATTCACTAAAATTTTGAAGAAAACCTTATAAATAGTATTACAAAGACTAATAGTATGAAAATTAGATATGGTTAGAGGATCCTTAGATTTGGGGACCAAATTAATGAAGGTGTGGTTCAGATATTTGAGAAATTTACTAGAGTTAAAGAAATCCCTAGTAGCAAGGGTAAGGTCCTCCCCCACAACTCCCAAAAAGTTTAGAAGAAATCTAAGGGGAAACCATCATGCCTAAGAGCTTTAAAGCCCCCCATACTAAACACAATAGAATGAAGCTCCTCAGAAGAAACTTCCCTAAAAACTAAAACATTATTCTCATGGCCAATAGGAGTAGGGAGAGGATCCAACAGTAGATCCATAAACCCATAGGCTGAATCCTGTAAAGGAAGTGAGTAATCCTACTAAAAGTGATTAGTAGCTAAAAGACCAACCTAGATGGGATTGAAAACTTCATCCCCAAAATCATTTTTTTGTTTTTTTATTTGATTCCTTTTTATATGTTTAAGAGTCAAAACATGGAAGAAAGATGTGTTTTGGTCCCCCTCAGCAAGCCACTATATTCTAGACATCTGCTTCCAAAAAACCTCTTCTTTCTTTAAAATTTTCTCTCATTCCAAATGCTCCTCCTTCTCCTGCTAGCTTGTTAGAATGTTGTTATCATTGTCTTCAATTATTTTTTGTAACTCACCAAGATTGTTTTCCACAACCCATTTCTGATGGAACACATCATAAAACACACACTTATTCCACCCTTTTACCATATTTTTTATATGTTTAAGTCTTTGAGAAAGTCTAAACATAGGGGATCCATGCACTAGAATGTTCCATCAAGAAAAAACCTTGTTTTGGAAGTCTAGAAGGGAATTCCACATGATTTTGAACTAGAATGGGAAAAAACCAACAATAGAGTGGTCAGTTGGGAGTAACAATAGAGGATTGTGGTCTCAGACCATTTTAGGGAGAGCCAAAAATTAGCATTAAGAAGAGGAGTCCAATTGGGGGAAAAAAGGAATCTATCAAGGAAGACCTAGATCAAATTAATCCTAAGGCATTGGTTAGACCAGGAAAATGACTAACACTGCAAACCAATAACAACCAAACTAGTACAATTCAAAAAATTAGCCAAATTAGACATAATTTCAAAATAATCAGTCAATCCCCAACTCTTCTCCAGTGGGTAAAGGAGAGAGTTAAAATCCCCTACCACCATTCAATGACCATCCTTGTTAGTAAGAATCTAGTTAGAAATATCTAGCCAAAGGGATTTCCTTGCATTTCTAATATTGGTAGCATAAACATTTATCAAGAAGCAAGAACCCCCAACATTAGAGAGATTTATGCCTAGGAAATTCCTACATTGGAAGAGGTTAGATCTAGAGAACCGATTAGGATTCCAAAGCACCGCTCGACCACGAGATGCCCCATTGGTGTCACTAAGAGAAAAGAGAGCATTTGGGAAAATAAACTTGGAAATGGGATCAAATTTTGTTTTCTTCATCTTTGTTTCTTGAAGGAGTAATATATCTACCTTATGTTCCAAAACATAATTCTTTAGGGCCAACTTCTTGTGGGGGCTATTTAACCCTCTCACATTCCAAGATAGGACTTTCATTTAGAATTTTTCTTCGAAGAAACTTCCAATTTCCTCTATTTACCTATCACGATTTATTTTTCTCTCTCTGAGACTAGTCATCTACTGGTTAGGTCTACCTGACCTAGAGTCACCACCCACATCCACTTTCTTTTGTTTACCTTTCTTCTTAGGAGTTGACTAGAACTCTTCTTCCACATTTTGTGCCTAAGGTGCAACTATCTCCTTCACCTTTCAATGATAGGGTGAAACAATATTCTCAACTTCATCCTAGTTTTCAACATCCTCCACACCATTTTGGGAGAGAGGTAACTCTAAAGAAACAAAAAATTCCTAAGCACAACTAGGACAAGACTCATTGGGTCTAAAAGTAGAACCAGAGGAAAACAAATCCAAGAACATCACTAGGATCACAAGGTCTTCAAACACAGGCTTAGCTCAGAACTGAATAATCTTAATCAAATCTAATTCAAAGGGGAATACATCTAAGGGGATCTCCACTATAGGAGCATTGGGATAGGGTTCATGCCTAATTGAGGATTTACAATCTATGATAAGGTGGCCTAGTTTAGCACATTTCTGATACTATATCACAACATTCTCACAACAAATAGGTTGAACCCAAGAACCAAAGATAGAAAAAAGCTTCATAGAATTGGGTAGGGTCTTGTTTACATCAATGTTAACACAAAATCGAGCAAAGAATAACCTAGACATGGATTTAGTGATAGAGTCTAAGGTGTTAAACTAGCCTAGAGAATCCATGATGCACTAAAAGATATACTTGTCCCAATATTCTAGAGGAAGACCAGGGAGCTGAATCAAAAGAGGAGCTGACTTCTAGAGATCAACCTCAGGATTGAAACCCTACTTCCAATAGCATAAGGACATCCCCCATTTCCCATAGACCCAAATTCCTTATTACAACACATAGACCAAATCATCCTTATAAGTAAACTTGAAGAGAAAGAGGCCACCCTCTATAGCGAAATCACCAACACTACCATTCAAGCACCACTTTGTAGCAACCCACCTTCAAACCATATCCATAAAGTGCCAGTAGCAGAGAAACTTACCCACCACTACCAACTCCATAAAGGAGGCTATCCTATAGCTAATAGCTTCAAGAATGGAGAAATCAATACCTGAGATAGAAATCTCTATAGTAGGACAATGAGGAGAACCTGTAGGGAATGAGCATTTGTTAGTCAACACATATTTCCAACTCCTAGATAATGAAGTAGGGAGAATTGGAACCTCAATATTAGGAAGGAAAGGAATCACAAGATCCCTAGAAGTAGACAACAAATGGGAAGGCCCCAAAGATGATGCCACATATGTTGAAGGGATAATTTGAATAGAAGGGAATGGGCGTGGGGGACTGAGGGCTACCCACAATGCATCATCGATCATGCACACAGTCAATTCAAAATCAGGGAGCAAGAGAGAGAAGCAGGGCTGGTGAAATTTTTTTACCATCCCCTATCCATTATTTCCTTAGGAAAAGATTTCTTTCCTACATGGTAAGGTAAAAATGGAATTTTACTTTCTTCGTTTGATTGCAACAAAAAAAATTCTCACATTATTTGCATTGTTGGAAAACACGTTGTCCCCTATCTATTATTTCCTTGTGAATTTTTTTTTTTTGCTACATACCAAGAATGTCATGAATTCCACCTTCAAAGTTTGGAAAAAATATTTGGTACTGATCAATATGAAAAATATGATGTGGTAAATCCCACTTTATTCTCCTATTGCCACTCAATAATGTGCTAAGAGTCATAATTGGATTGACTATAAACCTCACAAGGTGAGACAATTCTCAACAAGGAAGCCATAGGAAGGGGTTTTTTAATATTTTAGGGGTTCACCACCACAAAAATGCTTGGAAAAGACAAGTATACATTCAATTCACAAAACCTAACAATGCAAGCTAAAAGATGAGTGCAAATAATGAAATAATGCAAAAAGTTAGGATATGTGTACTTGGGAAGTTTGGAAATGTAGTGATGATTCTAAAAATTCAAGAAAGCTATCAAAATATGCTATGGAGTAATAAGATTCCCTTACTGTCATATTAGTCCTATTGTTGTTTTTTGAGGTAGATGCTGAATCTTTAGATGCTGAAATAGGATCCAAAAGAATCTCTGAAAATACCCTTGGGAGGACTAAGATGCATCTCATTCTAAATTTTTGAAATCTCTGAATGTGATTCAGAGGCTCGATGTTTGTACTTCCTTCTTCTCTAATCTTAGGTTTTGAAACTTCTAGATTTGACTTGTAGGTGAGTTTCCATGAAGATTACAACTTTGAAATGCAACTTTTCAGCTTTTCACTTCAAATGGTCTTCAAGTCTTCAACCTAAATCTACAATAACAAACACAGAAGAGAGGAAAGACATGTTGATTTTTAGTAAATGGGAGTGTTCTTTGGTAAAACCTCTTGTTCATAATTAAACCTTGAAATGAAATGAAATGGAGGGAAATGAATGAATGAACAAACTACTATTTTGCAACTCACCAAACCCTTGTAATACGTTGTTTCAAATATGCTTGAAATGGCTGCAATGGATATGGTTCTTGACTCTTGCTTGAAGGGTGTAGAGCTTTCATAAAGCACTTTCTTGAATAATAAACCCTACCTCACAAACATTAGCATAATAACAAACATTATGTAATAATTTCATTGATATGATACTGGAATCTTGATGATGGCTCCAAATGCTTAATGAATTTCTCTTGAATGCTCTTGTGAACTCAATTATGCAATTATGAATGCTCTCACAAAATAATTGATTGAAAATGAATGAACTTTGTATTTATACTTATACATGCTTAATATCTTGAAATTACACCACAACAAGCCCACGTATGAATTCATTAATTTAAGGAGGCTAAATCCTATGAGAATTTGAAATTAAATCCCAAAAATACCTCAAGGGAGACTAAGACATCATAGGTGGAATGTTAGTACCAAGGCATGAATTTTAGGGCATGGGCATTAAAAAGGGACCACTTTCAGGTACATTTGAAATCAGGGTCCCAAGACCTTTGGGGTAGAAAGTAACCCTAGGTGACATCTTAGTCCTGACCCAAAAATCAAGAACACTTAGCCAGAATCATTATATTATCATTTATCCATTGAGGTTTGTCAAGATTATCCAAAAAAAGATATAGTTTATCAGGCTCATTGATGCAAAATAGGACCAATTAATACATAAATAAGGATAATCAAAGCAAGGCAGGCCCAAACAAGTGTGAAAATGCAAGGGTATGCATTTTCATACATTATATTTAGCCCCCACTTTAGTGAGAGAATGAACTTGCTTCAAACTCATAGTAAAGTAGCCAACCACACAATCAAGATGGGTTATAATGAACAAATGCTAGTAAAATAGGAAGAAAATAACCAAGAGGATGGTCAAGCCCCCAGGATCAAGATCCTATGGAAAACCAACATAGGTACAAATGAACAAACATGCGGATAATAGATGAAGCCATAACTAGATCACAAGCATACACCATTGAAGATAGGAAAAAAAAGGAAAAAAGAAAAATGCAATGGATCAAGCTTCAACTAGTCATCCAATGTGTTGTGGACCAGGTTGTTTGTTCAAAAGAGGTTTACAAGTGGAATGCATTGTCCATTGTGCAAGAAAAAAACATGCTCACAAGGGCTAGTGAAGCTATTTTTCCACTAGGTGAGCCCCAAGAGGTCCATTTCAACATCATACCCCCATGACTATGATAAGGACAAAAAGAAAATGCATGCTCACAAGGGCTAGTTATGCTAGTTGTTCACTAGGTGATCCCCAAGAGACCACATCAAAGCCATACCTCCATGAATTTAATAAGGTACAAAAATAAAATGCAACACAATAAGAAAGAGGGATGTTCGAAGGGATTTTTCTTTATTCATGTGAGGTCTCATCTTATGGAACATTGTGCTTAATGTCTCCAAGAGATGACAATTCAAAGAAATATCATGCTCTTGGAGGAAATCAAACACCATGAAACCACCAAGAGAAGGATGCATCACAAGAAAAAATAAAATCACACAATAAAACATGAGTGTCGATGTATTCGTCCACTTTAAAGCAGTTGCTAACACCATTACTGTGAGAAATTGCTTTAAAGTAGACTAAGACATGAGAGATTATTCAGAAATCCTTATGCTAAGTCATATGTTTCCAATAAGCTATGCCATGCAATAGGATGGAAGGGTTTCTCCCAAAAATACAATGCTAAAATGGGTATGTGCAGGATCATGGTATGCCAAAAAGTGGCAATATTTGTGGGGTATGTGGCTGACAACTTTTTTTTCACCCAAAATTAATGAAACGAAAAGGGGTTTTAGAGGAGATTCTTAGCTTTCCAAAAATATAAATTATGATTTAATTTGAATTTAATAAATAATTATTATTCATTTTCTATTAGAATTACGACTAGAGTCCTAATCGATAGGCTGATTGAAAAACATCTATAACTTTCAAACGGTATCATATTTTTTGAATCCAAAACATGTGTCACATTCTATGCTTTACATACTATAGGATTAAAAAAAGAAAAATTAAATTTCATGAATTTTGACCAAGTTAAGGTGGTGAATGAGACGAGTTTTATATTTTCTAAAAGTTGTAATAAAAATTCATAATTAATTATTTACTTGGAAAAAATTACAAAAATATGCATCACATCTGGACATGAGTCCTCTACTTATATATAAAATCTTACAAAAAATATTATCATTTTATTATGGTTAGGGTGGTCAACAGACACCTACTTCTTATTTTTTCCCTGAAATTTAAGTACTATTGCATTGAAATTTCAAATTTTCACCAAATAGATTTTATTTATTTTTAAATAAACCTAGTAATTTAGAAACTACATTAAATTTTCTACAAATTCTATTCTTACATATTTTTGAAATAATATAGATAACTTAATCAAATATTTACGTCAAGTTGCCTAACACTGATTTTTCTGAATTTTTTGCCACTTAAGGGCCTGTTTGGCATACCATGATCCTGCACATGCCCAAATATTACTCAGTACATCATATGCAATCCAACTTAAGGCATGTCGTCCACATCCCAAGGTTGCTCTTATATATACATGAAAGGTGGTCCACTAGCCAAAAGAGGCAATGACAGGTGACATATGAGGACAAGGTTATCTAACCCCTTTCCCCCACTTAGCGCAAGAAAAGGATAGGCCGAAATGATTGATGAAATAAATTCTTGAGTGAAAATCAATATCAATTAGAGGCATTAGGTGCTCCCTCATAAGGAAGAGCACCACACTCTGTATGATGTTGAATTTTATCACTTAAAAACTTACATTTATTAGTAGAATGAAAATGAACTCTATGATATGCAAAAAATGAATCTTTGTAATAAAATTTCTTTCATGTTATTGGAGGGAGGGATATCAAAGAATATCGAAGGAGTCTCAACAAGATACTCTCTTGATCAAAAGTAGGATATGTTGCTATGTTTTGTGGAAAAGATATCTCTTTCTTAGTACAAGATGTCATACTTACAAAAGACTCTTTAGGTTGTGATATTTTGTTCTCTTCTTTAAAGGAAGGTGTAAAATATAAAAAATTTGAATCATTATTGTTTTGCATGATGACATTGATGTTAAGCAAGGACTTATGTGTTTCTTTAAAATGATAACAATAAAGACCACTAGTGTCTTTCAATTCAGGATGCACTATTGTTAAAGTTAGCTTAGTGGGATCTTTCATAAGAGTGTTGATGTTAAGTGAAGGCTTATTTATGTCTATCAAAGGACAATAACCAAGAGCACTAGTATTTTCTTGTGTTTGAGGCTCTATAGGGACACAAATACCTTTTTCTATAGCAACACATCCATTTCCAGTATAACTAACTTATTTCATCATTTCATAACCTTTTCCATAAAGTTTCTTCATCTCTTTTGGATTCAATGGTTGTTCATGATTAAGTTCGTTAAAATTTTTTCACTAATTTTATTTTTCTTCTGAAGTGGTTGAGGTGGATGCTTTCGAAGGGTCTTCTGAATTTTTTTTTGACATTACCGGTTTTTATTTTCTCATCTCTAAATCTTTGTTTATGATCTTGTATTCTCCCATGAATGTTGCTTCGAATTCTAAGGAACCCCAATCATCTTCTAATAGCTTCATGATTTACTCGATATTTTTTTTGTATTTTTGTTGCACATGTTCCAATGGTGTAGTTTGTGTTAATGTTTTCAAAGGATTCTCTTTACCTTTCTCAATGTTCAAACAATTGTTTGGTTTCAGGTTGGATTTGATTTTATAAATTTTGTTGATGTATGCATATTTCATGGTATGATGAAGGGTAGATGGTACAACAGGCATCTCATTGATCCATGGTCTCCCTAAAAGAAGACTATATGAAATATCATTAGACATAACATGGATGAGGATTTGTAATGTAACTTTAGCAACTTTAATAGGTAATGTGATCACTCCAATAAGTCATTTTCCCACGTTATCAAAGCCACTAATAGATAAAGGGGAGGGTTGGATTTTTGATTTATCAAAACTAAGCTTATCTAAAAGGTTTATACTCCACACATTAAGGGTGGATCGATTATCAAAAAGGATTTGTTTTATCCTTGTGCTATTGTATTGAGCTATGATCATGAAAGCATCATATTTTTTTTGTACTTCAAAAGGAGGGAGATCACTTTGGTGGAAAATAATTCTAACATTTATTCGTTGAATTATTGTTGCTATGTCATTTGTGTTTGCACTAGAGGGAAACACAACTTATTACAAGGTTGTATGAAGCACAGTGTGATAATTAGGTGAATTATGAATTAAGTCCTAGAAGGATATCTTTGCAAAAGTATTCATAAGTTGTTCAACAAGATCATACTCTTTTCCACTTTGTGTAGGAAAACAAGGGGTGCTAGGTAAGATAGGATTAGGAAATGGGAGGGATGGAGCAAAAGTATTGTAGCTCATTTTCTGTGAAACATTGTTCATAGGTGGTTCGAGGATAAGGATGGGTTTTCTTTAACTTGTTATTTTTGAGAGGGTAGATAAATGATAAGTTTAGGCTTGAGAGATTACTCCAAGTCGTATCTAATGTGCATAACCTCTATTGAATTTTCATGATGTCTTAGTGAAGGGGTGTCTAATTTCACTTCATCATCTTCATCTAAGGAATTATTGTTGTCAATGTTCTCATTTTCTTACACCATTATATCTTCCTTAGTAGGAGAGTTTCTAGAAGCACTACAAACCAAATGTTCTTGACATTCAAGGATTGGTTCTTCTAAGATGACTTATGTTGACTCTCAAAGTTGCACCCTTGCTAAGTTGCAAAACTTAGCACTTTGGAGAAACATTGGAATATTTCTAGGTTATGGGTTTCCTAAACTTGGAATGGACCTCCAAAGAAAGTTGGCTCTTATGGTGTCACCTAAAATACTACTAAACTAATGCTAACATAATGATATTCTGAGGAAAGAGTAAGTAGGAAACATGAAAATGAAACTAACTCCTATGACGATACACCAAATTGATTTCTTAGACCTATATTGTTGTTTTAACACACAAATTTCTTAATAGCTCAACTTGACTTAACACAACTCTGATACTTTTAACTTGGCTATTAGCAGGGATATTAAATATTTATGTCTTGAAGGAGACTCTAAAAACATTATTGATTGCCTCTTAGGGAATTCCCATCCATCATGGTCTACCAAGAGTTGGATAGAAGAGGCTAAGTCCCTCTTAGCTAATTTTGATAAAGTTAAAATAACACATGCGTTTAGGGAAGCCAACAACGTGGTTGATTTCTTTGCTAACAAAGGGGTTAAACAATTAGAGTTGGTCATGTGGTAGAACCTCAATGATATTAGAAATAACTTCAAGGATTTAATTAATTATGATATCACACATGGGAAAGCAACAATTTATTTCGATGATGAAAGTTAGTAGGGCCAAGTACTTCAACATCACTAGATTTGTTGGGGCTGCTTTTAATTTCTTAACTAGTAGTAAGAGGTGACACATTTTGTGGGTTCTATAGTTTGGTTGTGCCCACTCAAATTGAGTCCCTTGATAATAAACTAGTATTTTACTTTGAGGACTCCTAAGTGGACTTTTCGAAGACTCCTTATGCTAGCCATAAATCTTATTCATCCTTCCTTGCTTCAGATAGAGATAATAGGCCAAAATTCCCTAGAGACCTAAATCCTAAGGACCACCATTCTAAATTGAATCGTGAGTTTCTTGGGGATATCCTATCTATAGCTAGGAATGGTGTTGTGGATTACTTTAGAATAATTAAATGGTCCCTCCATGAAATTAGAGACCTAAATCTCAGAAATAGAGCCCTCAATGACAAGCTGGAGGATTGAATGGAGGTTGAGGATAATGAAGGTAAATTCAAATGCCTGGAATATGAAATAGGTAAAATGAAAAATAATATGAGAACTATTATGGAGAATAATCACAGAATGGTGAAACATAATGCCATTATTATTAGTGCAATGTCTGAGAAACTGGAGAATTCACATCAGGGTTCTCTAGTTGTGGATCTTGTTGCAAATAAGGACAAGAACAGTACTGAGGATGTTGGTATTTCTAATTAAATGAGATCTAGTATGAAGAGGAAGACTCCTACACCCCAGAGGAGTCAAGTCCTGAAGAAGGGAACTTAGGAAATGCACAATCTTGAAGCTGAGGCTGCTGAAGCTCTTAAGTTCTTAGGTTAGCTGGGGGTTTCTTGCTAGTTTTTTTGGTGGCCCTTGCTGGCCTTGGGTTGGTGTTTGTTGTGTTTCTTGGGATTTTTTTGCTACAACCTCTTTGTCTATGGTGAATTTAATGTTTATTCTTATTTTTTGTAAACTTCGTGGTTTTGGGTCCCTATAAAACCTATTTTTTCCTTTATAAAAAACACAACTTTGATATTTTAACATATCAATGCATAAGTGTTTTACAAGGAGGCTTGGTTCAGTTGTCACTTTTGAAGGAAAAGAGTTTCCACAACTAAAATAACTTTTGAACTAGTGCACAACTTGCAACCTACAAAACATATGTTTCTTCTTCCTAAAGGTGCTAAAATAAGACAAAAATTAAATAAATTATCAAAATTCACTAGAAAATTCATCAATCAAACATTGTACACTATGAAAAAGCTTCTAAGAAGGTAAAAATGTTGAGTTTAATTGGTAATAAAGGTGTTACCAACTCTGTCCACGCACGAGACTAAGTAACAATTCTATCTTTTTCCTGTAGAGCTTCAACATAAGCCACCATACATGTTGAAAAGAAGAAAGAAATTTTTTCAACAACTAATAATGAAACTACTTAAGCTTTTCAATCAGTTCCACCAAAATAGGAACAAGAAACTCCTTGGTCATATGCAACAATAAAGCTAAAAATTTAGCTCCTAAATCTCCTCCAAAATGGCTCCAAAATGCTAAAAAGGTCAACTTTGACCAAGTCCATCATAAATACACCCCAAAAATGCTCCAAGTTTCCCCTAAAGACTTGAAAATGATCAAAACAAACTCCTATATTCCATCGATATGTTTGCAAGCCTCTCCAACCTACCCTATATTCTTGGAATTTCTCCTAAATACTCAACTATATGCCTTTGACCATATCTTGAAAACACTGTATCTTTATCTTGCATTATATACATTATTGAATAAGCGATTTATAATCCATGACTTAATAATGCATTTATATTTTCAAAGTAGTTTTAGCCTATGCAAGAATAAATGCATGAGTAGTCAACCATTTTGGGAGACAAAGCAAGATAAAAACATAAGGGGGACTCTCCTAGTCATAGATAAAGTTGTCTATGTTTTTTGAGTGATGTAATTGGGTTTTTGATACGTAGGTTGTCATTATTTTTGGGTGTTTTGGGAAATTTTTGGAAATATTTTGATCCCCTATGCATTGTATTGTTGTACCTACAAGATGGGGAATCTATCAATTCGTAAAAGATAGTTTTATAAGTTCCTATGTACAAATTTATCTTAATGTATATATATAAATATATAGGCTCTTGCCTTTGCTCAAAAAAAAAAATCATAAGGAGGACTCTCCTAGTCATTTAACATAAAATACAAGGGAATTATTTTTTATTCAAATGTTTTCAACATACAAAAATATGCCTTTAGGAGGTTAATTGACTTTAGGGTAAAAGAAACCCTAAACACATACCCATAGATTCACTTCAATTTTTTTTCACTCTTCACCTACTGGGAACCACTATGGTTCATGCATAGGTCGAGGGTTTGCTGGAGAGCAAGGATTTTCATAGTTACCTTTTCAAACAATAGGTAAGTCACTTACAGATTCTTGCATCTCTGTCTATGAAAAAAACTACTTCGAGCTCCATTTTTGCAGCAAGTAATGGAAATACCATTTATTATTTCCTTTGTATCAACTTATATTTCTATTTGAAATGTTAGAAATACCATTTTGTTTCCTCTATTGTTTTACTCTTGGGCCTCCAATTTTTGCTACTTTCTAAACATAAGTATCTTCTTTTTCTTTTCCCATGTAATAGCGGCCAACAATGTCATAATCCCCTTTTTTTATGATAAGATCATGCAAGATCATAATATGAATGAGACTTCATGAGTGGGTGGATAGTTGAAACAAGAGCAATCTTAATTAACTGATCCAAAAGAAAATTCTTCCTCGTGAAGGAAAAATGGTTTGCAAAAATGATTCAATACCTTAGTACAACATGGGTATAATTCAAAAGACTCAACAAATCTTTTCCATTTCTTCATGAACACTACCCTTTTCAGTAACATGCAAGTCCAAGGGCCACTAAAGCTTCAATACTATGGCTACGACTTATTTCGTTTCTCTGGCCTATGATAATGACATTTCACTGCTTTGATTCTTTGACTGTGGTTACTCTTATTGGGTGTCAATGGCCATGTATGGACACTACCTTATCCATTTATTCCATTCTATTGTAATGAAAATCACTATCATCAATAAGAAATTTCTACCTCTGTAGCTATCACAACTTCAACATTGTTATTGAATATCATACATTGTCATTTGATGCCAGTTCCTTAGGATTGTAATTGCACATTTTCCTTCATGACTCTAATTTCATGGTTGTCATTGTCTCTACCACCATTGCTGAATATGTAGTCTCTTTCCTATTTTTTGTATTTTTTCATGCTTAAACCCTTTTCATGGAAGTCATTATGATGTCTACTTTATATATGCAAATATAATATGAGATTGTGTGATGCTTTTTCATTGAACTATCTTCAAAACACCTTGCCTTTGGACAATATTCATGCTTTGACCCACACTCTATATTTTGAATTGATGCCATAGAAGTATTACTGTGATCCCACAAAGCTGGTTTACAATTTCTGGGAGATTCTAATTTTTGTTGAAATCACATACTTTTAGAAAATATAATGATTTAATCCTTAAAAAATTTCATATAAAGAATTCCAATTGAAGAGGGTTTGATCAAACTACCTTAGATCAAACCCCCATGGATAGAATCCTGCTAGTTTTAAACCATACCTATAATGGAGTCTCCTTTACACCTATCAAAATGTTGATAAAAAAACAACTTTTGATTTACCTTTTGGGGGATCAATTGAATTCATTTAAAATTTATTTTTTGTAAGTATGTAGTCCTTATTATAAGCTTCCCAAAAATTATAATTTTAAATAAATTTAATTTTATTATTATATTTATTTTTTATTTCTTGTGAATGTAGTTTTATCACTGAAAATCAAACTCTTTGTTTTTCACATGTGGAAAAATAGAATATTTTCAAATTTTTTTTTGAAAAATATGAGTGCACCAGATATTGAATTACTTGATGCAACAAAAAAAATAAAATTGAATTTTGATACATACAAAAAAAGTTACATGTTATATGGTCACACTATGTCTGAATTGTAATTGGTTTGACTTCGAAACTTGATTAAAGAAAATATATTCTATAAAAAACTACCTAACCAAGTGGAAACACTAGATATCAAAGCTAAAAGTATAAATTCAAAAGAATTATAATTTTATCCTTCATAGAAAAAAAATTATGTGTTATACGGTGAGCATCACTTTTTTAAAATGTTGTTTTCTGAGAAAAACTAGTTTCTGAGGGAGATAGAAAAGTAAGTGCAATTTGATTCCAAAATTTTTGAAAAAAATATATTTACAATCTACATACAAAATTTCATAAAACTCTATTTTGTATCATCTTCAAATTCCTCATGGTTTAGCTGCTATAGATTCTTGAAAGTGAAGATTTGGTTAAATAAATATATTTCAGTGTCCAGTTTGGCCAAAAATTATAAACCACTATTGTGAGATCACCCAACATGCATTTTTCTTTTATGATAGTCATGAATACCTCTTTGTCTATGAAACCTATCTTAGTCAAACTATCCTCTTCTAAGAGCTATGATTGTCTTTGCACACTTTTGTAAGAGGATTGTGTCTACATTTGAAGACCGAGCTTTTCATGAGATGATCTCTCTCATAATTTATCAAACATTTAAACCCTCTTATAAATGAGTATTCCTACTTGGTAAGGCTGCTTTCAAAATAACTACTATCCTCCCCTATAAACATGGGACTATCTTACATTGTTATGACTGCACAAAAATTAAGGGATATGCTATCAATGCTCACTATTAGAATTTCATGCAATTTTATATAGAATCTTCATTACCTAGCAATTCCATATGATCTTTGTGACTAGTTGGCCTACTACTCTAGACTATCATTCAAGTGGATTGCGCTTCCTTCACTCCCTTGTGCATTAGAATCACTATTAGTGTTGTAGCTTTCTTTTAATAGTATTGATCTTTGAAGCATAGGGTCATTTAACTATTTTAAGCATCCTTATTACTTATTTAGTTCATTGTAATCCTATTGAGTAGATATTTTTCATTTGTGATAGTGAACCAACTAACTCACTGTTATTAATAATACATACCTACTTGATAGAATTAAAAGCATGGAGATTCTACACTCTTATCTCTATCAAAACATAAGAGAACAACATGTTGGGTTCAACCCTTCTGGGAGCCCATTTTACTCCACTTGTTGTGATACTTGTGATATTTACTGCAAAGTGATCACCAATAAGAATATTTATATTCCTACATATTCAACACACACGCTAGATAAAATAAAGCATATGATGGACATTTATGATAACCTTTCTATTTTCCTAGACATATGTGATATGCAGTCTATTTCAATGTCATATGATAGTACACTATATATTTGTTGAAATTCAATTGTATATGATGAGAAAATGTATCCTGAGCTCTAACACCAAATTTTATCAACTCTTACAAGAATTTAGGAGCAATGAAGCAACCTTTTGGAGGACTCAGGAGCTATCTGAAGATGCAACAGATCAACATCCATCCTTGCCACCTAGGAAATGATGGATGCCTTTTCATTTTATATGCTCTTCATTTCATTAAATGTATAGTCTACTTTTTTTATTGCATTGGAGTTAATCCCATGACTTCTGTGGGATATTATATACTTGTATTTATCAATAAAATATAGTTTTTATGCACACACTTTTCACTCTCTTTTTTGTTGTATACATTTGCATAATGTAATGCAGTCTATTTTGATAATCCTTTTGTGAATATGAATGAAACATAGCTGAATTAAATGTGTACCTTTTATCTTTGTTTTTCAAAATAATATCTTAGCTCTTCTTGAATAAGCTGGAAGCAAAATTAGGTAACAACTTCATCACATGTAAAGGAGTTATCAATGGTTGAATTGTCTTATCCATCAATAGTGGGGATATTAGGAGAAGGCTCTATTTGATTGTTATTATTGTTCATGATATTATCGTTTTTCTCTAGCATCTCATTATCTTGTGCTATACCATTTACCCTAGTAGGAGAGATTATAAGATGTTCATCAAATTCTATGGGTAGATTTTGTAAAGTAGCTTCATCACAAGTAGAAGAGGCATCAAGAGAAGGAATACTATGATTTTCATGTTTATGAATGATTGGATGCTTTTGTTTGAATAGCTCTTTCCAAATTTTAGGGACATTAGGGAGGAAAGATAATATTATCACTTTCAATCCACATTTCCTCCTGACAAATGTAATTTTCATGATTATTCACAATTGTATCCTCCTTTACTAAAGGCTTCTTATAATTAGAGGAGATGTTGAGGGATGGATTTGGACTAAGTAAAGTAGTAGAAATGATCTCATCTTCTTGTGTCATACTATCTTCCAAAGGGGGAATAGGAGAGGGAAAATCAAGACTCTCAATACTTGTATCTTCTTTCACGAAGATACCTTTTCCACTAATAGGAGAGGTATCAGGAGAAGAACAAGTATGATTGTTATGATTGTTTGTGCTTTCATCCTCTTGTATCATACTATCTTCGCCAATAGGCAATGCAATATTAAGGATTACATAAATTGTTTGTTCCTTTTGCTCTAGTATGTTATCATAATTGTGAAATATAGTAAGGTATGTGTAGGATCATGATGGGCCAAAAATTGGCAATATGATGGGTATGTGGCTGATGACTATTTTTTAACCCAAAATTGATGAAATGAAAAAGGATTTGTAAAGGAGATTCTTAGATTTCCACCAATATAAATTATTCTTTACTTTGAATTTAATTAGTAATTATTATTCATTTTCTATTCAAATAATGACTAAAATCCTGATTGATAGGCTGATTGAAAAAAATCTATAGCTTTCAAACGGTATCACATTTTTTGAATCCAAAACATGCGTCACATTCTATGCTTCACATAATATAAATTTTTAAAAAATAAAAAAATTAATTTTATGAAGTTTTGACCAAGTTAAGGTGGTCAGACAAATGATTTTTTATATTTTTTAAAATGTTGTAATTAAAAATTCATAATTAATTATTTACTTGGAAAAAAATTACAAAAAATAATGCATCACAGTGGGTCATGAGTCCTCTACTTATATCTAAAATCTTATAAAAAAATATTGTCATCTTATTGTGGTTAGGATGGTTAGATAGACACCTACTTATTTTTTCCCTTAAATTTAAGTACCATTGCATTGAAATTTCAAATTTTCACCAAATATATATATTTTTTTAAACATACCTAGTAGTTTCGAAAATAAATTCAATTTTATACAAATTCTATTCTTACACATTTTTGAAATAATATAGATAACTTATTCAAATTTTTATGTCAACTCTATCAACTTTGACTTTTATGATTTTTTTATCCACTTAAGGGCTTGTTTTTTCCATGATGATCCTGCACATACCCAGTAGAAGGATGACTAACATGTTTCTTAATGACCTCATTTTTCTACTCTAAATTGAACTCATAAGAGAGGATTTTGTACTTATGCAATCCATTTTTAACCATATCAAAGCCACATCTCTAGAAAGAAAACATGCTAGCATGGAAAAGTAAATAAAGTGCAATTTGATGACCTAAGTGAAATGAAATTTTTAGATTTGAAATAACGTAATTTATTGATTACATTATGCAAGAACCAAAAAGATGAAATGTTGTAAATGCAAAATTGAAACTAAGCAATGCATGAAATGAAGCACTTTAAACTAGATTTAGTGGAATGCATGTAATAGAAATCCAACCCACTAAAAAAGATATCTAATGACAATAAACAAAAGTGTAGAAAATAAAATTTAAACCCTAGAAATTGTAGCTTCAAACTCAATAGGGACTAAGACACCAGGAAGGGTGTCTTGGTCCTACTGAAGGAATTTGGAGGGTCCAACAAGTTGAGCAGAAAGCACACAACTCAAACAGGGTTCCGAGCTAAAAACCCTACAAAGGAATAAGATGCTAGGAAGGCCGTGTTAGTCCTAGAAAAGGTTTTTCTCAAAAAAAAGGTTTTTTTTTGGATTGTTTACAATGTTCACAAGTTTCCTATTCAGGGATCTGAAGTTTAGAAACAAGAAAATGTGCAAGTGAATGCAAGAAAAAGTAAGTAATCACAAGAAATTAAATACAAAGTTGGATCCAATGTTTTTCAATTTTGGATGCAATAACAATGTTTCTAAATATAATTAGGATGTTTAACAATGCACTTTTTAGTTTTTCAATGAGATGAAATGATGCAAGAAAGCAAAAATGCAACCTATATGTATTTTCACTAATGCAAATATGAGAAACCCTAGATGCAATTTCACTAAGTATGAGTAAACCTAGACGCAATTTCACTATTGCAAGGGGTATGTGTAGGACAATGATGGGCCAAAAAGTGGTGATATGATGTGTATGTGTAGGGTATGTGGCTGGGAACATTTTTTTTACCCAAAATTTATGAAACAAAAAGGGTTTTTAAAAGGAGATTCTCAACTTTCCACCAATATAAATTATTCTTTACTTTGAATATAATAAACAATTATTATTCATTTCTCTATCGAAATCACCAATAAAGTCTCTACTGATAGGCTGATTGAAAAAACACCTTATAGATTTCAATGGTATCACATTTTTGAACGCAAACATGCATAAGCATCTCTATACCACATACCATGATTACAGTGAATTTCATGAGTTTTGACCAAGTTAAGGTGGTTAGACATACGAGTTTATTTATTTTTTAAAAGTTGTAATAAAAAATTAATAATTAATTATTTACCTAGAAAAAAATTATAATTAAATATACATCACATTGGGACATGAGTCCTTTACTTATGTCTAAAATTTTATAAAAAAATATTATCATTTTATTGTGGTTGGGGTTGTCAAACAGACACCTACTTATTTTTTCCTTGAAATTTAATGCTATTGCATTGAAATTTCAAAGTTTCACGAAATAGATTTTTTTCTAAAATAAACCTTGTAGTTTAGAAAATACATTCAATTTGCTATAGATTCTATTCTTACATATTTTTGAAATAATATAGATAACTTATTCAAAATTTTAGATCAAGGTTCTTAACTCTATTCTTTTTCAATTTTTTTCCCCATAAGGGCCTATTTTTTCCATGATGACCTTGCACATACCCCAAGATGCAATGCAAGAATGAATGAAATCTAGATCTAGGACTCTAATGAACTCTAAATCAAAAAATGAATGCTCAAAAATGTCGGGTTCACCAAAATGAACCATAGAAAAATATAATGGTTGAAAGCCCCCCCTATTCTCCTATTGCCACTAAATAATGTCCTAGCAGTCCTAATTGGATTGACTATCAACCTCACTAGGTGAGTCAATTCTCAATAGGGAAGACCTAGGAAGGGGTTATTTAAGCTTTTAGGGGTTCACTGCCAACCAAATTCTTGGAAAAGACAAATAAGAATTCAACTCACAAAACCTAATAGTGCAAGCTAAACGATGAGTACAAATGATGAAATTATGCAACATCAAGTTAGGATATGTGTACCTAAGAAGTTTGGAAATGCAATGAGGATTATGGAAATGAAAATAAGTTGTCAAAAAATGTTATGGAGGACTAAGACGCCCTTATTGAATTATTAGTCCTGCTACTATTTTTTAGGGTAGATGTAGAATCTTCAAATGTTAGAATAGGATCTAAAAGAATCTCTAAAAAATACCCTTTGGAGGACTAAGATTCCCTAGGTGGTGATGTAGTACCATTTTGAATTTATGAAATCTTTGAATGTGAATTTGAGACTTGATGTTTTCACTTCCTTGTTCTTGGATCTCAGGTTCTGAAACTTCTGGATATGACATGTAGGTGAGTTTCTGTGAAGATGGCAACTTTACAACTTTTCACTTCAAATGATATTTAAGTCTTCAACCCAAATCTAGAATCACAAACACACAAGAGGGAAAAAATTTATTGATTATTAGTAAATGGGGGTTTTCCTTGTCAAACCCCTTGTTGGTAATTAAACTTTGAAATGAAATAAAATGAAGGAGGGAATGCAATTTTTTCTTTTGAAAAGCTTGTTAGAGAACGCGTCTTCCTTTTTAGATAAGGCATTCATGCCTCCACCCAAGTGATTCTATTTTTGTGCACTTAGATATGGTTTTCCTTATCCTTATCATCCATTTACTATTGTATTTTTTCCATAGAATTACTAACTTCAATAATACTTGGCTTCATTTGTTCAACTCCACTTATAACATCATCTCTCTCTTTCTTTGCTTGCATGAATTCATACACAATACAAAACCTTTTGAGTTAATCTACTTCTACATTTCCAGTTTCCCATTGCACATATTTCACATTTTCTTTCTTCAACTTCTCATGAGCAAGAAGAATCTCTTTAGTCAAAACATTATTTATCTCATTCACTTTTGCCTTTTTCTTTCCAAGTGTTTTTACAGTGGATTCCTTTTCCATTACATACTTTCTAGTACATCCTCTTATTTTCTATTACTATCAACTCATAAAGTTTTCATAAATTTATTTTTGGTTTTTTATTTTATTTATTGTAGGAAAAGGAATTAATCATATTAGGAATGGCTATTCTTTCCATACTAGTTATGAGAAATAACAATGAAAAAGGATTTTGCTAGATAACACACTGTGATTAACTATGCATTGCATGCCAAATTTTACAAAAGTGATTAGCTAATGGTTATTTTTATTTCTTTTAATTAAGTAAATATTAATTCTATTTATTTGAATTACTACAATGATCCTATAATTTTGCAACTTACACATTATAAAATGTAGTGTGTTTTCTATATAATTTCGAGTGATTGTTAAAAACCATCGTGTGTCCTTAAACTTGCAATTTTCCATACACAAACACTATATAGTGAAATGATATTATAATGTATAAGTACACCTACATATGTCAATTTATGAGTATGTTATAAGAAAAAGAAGGATGAAAAAATAATTGTGTTAGAAAACACAATGTTGTTAACATTTTCATAAAAGAGAAAAACACAAAAAATAGAAAAAATAGTATTGTAAACATTTGAAAAAGCGAATTTCTAGGAGATTTTTGTGAGAGTGAAAATAAAGATATTAAGAGAATTAGATATATTTACAATTATGCATATATTAAAAAATATTCCAATAAGTATCAAAAGCATCTTGGAGAGGACAACCTCCTCAATAGAAAAGCAATAATACAACATACAATTAATAATGGTTATTCTTCTTTGAACATTAGTATAAGAAAAAAATTGATGGATCCTAATTAGATTCTTTATTTTCATTTTTGGCCTCATTTGAACAATGAGGGAATCCTAAGCTAAGATTCAAAATAAGCATTTGATGTCTTATTTGAATAGGCACAGGATGGTTTATCAATATGTAGAGGGAAAAAAATGCCACCCATATATCTTGTTAAACATGTAGCTCTAATACATGACCATACAATTCCATCACATGGTTTCAAAAACTAGGACATCATCCTATAGGCTATTGGTAAAAGCTACTCTTACACACCTCACATCCAAGGATGATTGAAGAAAAAAACCTATAAATATACCATTGATGGGGTATATTCCCTCATCAACATCATACCTTTCTACTGCTTTATCTAGCTATGTTGTATTGACCACAAAATTCCACACATAATTTACACACAAAATGTGGAGCATAGTTTGGCTTCTCAACAACTCCATAGAGTTGGAGAGGAAAGCGCATGCTATGTCAACTATGGAATATGAGAGTTCAAGATCCATCAACATCATAAATTTGTCGATCTTGCAGATTGCATTCTTGACAATCCAACAATTGAACTTGAAAATAGAATGTAGCTTGCATGTGGTGAATGGACCACCATTATTTTTATTGAACTTTCCAGGAAGCTGGTTGATGCAAATCCTTGAGTTCAACATCTTGAGTTCTACTATCAATAATAGATAGCACTATGGGCATGTAGGAAAAACCATTTTTTCTCCAAGTACTGCTTTATCCACTACTTCTATAAATAAAAAAATCACAGTGTATTTATGAAAACAAAAGATATTAGTTACATTAATATTGTTTTCTAAAACTACATATTGGAAAACATTGGGAATTATAAAAATAACAACCCACTTACTATTGTAAAACCCTCTACACACAAAAATCCAATTGGTTACTCACCCATGATCTTAATTATTCTATTTTTATGCATCCCCTGCCTACAACTCCTCCCCTTGATATCCAACACTTAGCTTTGAACATATAAAAAGAGACAACCAAAACCCCACTAAAGTGAGTCGATAGTAAAATGTATGGAATGGAAAATGAATATTCTCTAAAACCACTTGAAATGGATGATAAGGAGAAGGAAAAACTAGATCTAAGTGCAAAAAAAGAATTAGTTGGGTGGACACATGAATGTCATATCTAAAAATGTAGACAAGTTTTACAAATAAATTTTTAAAAGAAACATATGAATTATGTAATCATAAATATATTCAAAAAGAAAACTAAGAGGGGGGGTGAATCAAATGTGATGAATTAAACCTTTAAAACTTCCACCTAAAATTAGATCACTAACAATTCGTTTACTCTATTAAAATGATTAATCATTAAGTACAAAGGAAAAAACTAAAAAAACATCACACATACACAATCACACCATATTTATGTGGAAAACCTAATAAGGGAAAAACCATGGGGGTATGTGCAGGATCATCATGGAAAAAATAGGCCCTTAAGTGGCAAAAAATTCAAAAAAATCAATGTTAGGAAACTTGACGTAAAAATTTGAATAAGTTATCTATATTATTTCAAAAATATGTAAGAATATAATTTGTAGAAAATTGAATGTAGTTTCTAAACTACTAGGTTTATTTAAAAATAAATAAAATCTATTTGGTGAAAATTTGAAATTTCAATGCAGTAGTACTTAAATATCAGGGAAAAAATAAGTAAGTGTTTCTCTGACCACCCTAACCATGATAAAATGATAATATTTTTTTATAAGATTTTATATATAAGTAGAGGACTCATGTCTGGATGTGATGCATATTTTTTTGTAATTTTTTTCCAAATAAATAATTAATTATAATTTTTTTATTACAACTTTTAAAAAATATAAAAA
>VDFB02382291.1:0-41391 GCA_007258455.2 Sequoia sempervirens | reverse complement strand
AGACTAAAATTTTTAAGGTTTTTGGATCCTCCTGGATCATTCCTCCCAATTGAGAAGCTTTTGGACTGCCAAAAGTTTAGATTTATACAACATTTAAGTGAGGGAATTGTCTCCTCACTTGCCCAGTATCACCTATCCACCTTGCTAGAATATTCAACATCTATCCCATCATAACCAAGATGAAAAATGAGATAGCATTATTGATACAATCAATCATTCCTTCAACTTTATATTCATCAATATTCATTGTTGCATCCACTATCCACATAGAACTAGCTAATAGAATAATAAGCAACAATACTGAATACAATGATGTGAAAGACAAAGTATCAATGTGTCGGATCTCCTGAACAGGAACATCGTTAGAAAATGAATCATTCAAACCCTCTTTTACTACCTTTTGCTAAAGGCTTAAATGTGCTTGCAATTGATCCTCACATTGTGCTATCTGTGACACCTTATCATTATTATAAATTATTCCATCTTCATGCTTAATATCACTAACTGTTACAGACATGAGGGTTAATGCATTGCTTGCATTCACAATCATCTTCAAATGCCCTGTGTTTACAACAAATCTATCATTATTCATGTGATGATCTTTCATAATGAATTCAATTCCATCCTTAAATAAATGATACTTGTTATGTTCCCTATAGAAAATGGCCTTTTTGTCATACAAATAAGGACTTCCCAAAACCATCCCACAGATGTCAAGTGGAATTACATCTAACTCTACCTTATCTATAAACTTGGATGTGATTGCAAATCAAAGTTTACATTATTTTGACACATGTAATCGAGCATTATCATGCACCCAACCCAATGGATATGGTTTAGGATGAGGTATTTTTTTTAATCCCAATTTCCTAACAACTTGTTTAGAGATTAGATTCACTTGTGATCCACTATCTATGAGTGTATCAACTTTATTTTGTTTTGCAATAGCCCTTATATGAAATAATTCATTCCTTTACTTTCAAAAAGTGCTTCATTACACTTTATAAAAGAATCATGGGAGCTAGTATTGACAATAGGAATGTTACCTTTTATACCCACTACTATGATCTTGGTTTCATCATCTGAATCTAATCTGAGATCATGCATGATAGTTGTAGTCTTTTGCTTACCCTTTTGATCCTTGAACCACTTTGGCTTCTGATCAAGATGCAATTTCCAATATCTTGCATCTTTGTGCCCTTCCTTCTTGCAATGTGAGCAATAAGGCTTCTTGTCCTCTTTCTTTATAGTAGTTGTTCACTGTGATTTCTCTTTCCCTTTCTTGCTTCCTTTCTACTTACTGGATTCCATCAATAGATTGTCATGGCTATTCCTTGAGTTTGTTTCCAAATGGATAGCTTGCACACTAACTTCATCAATGTTAGTTGGATTAAACATAAGTATGGTATGTTTCAAAATCTCACATAATCCACCTATATACTTTAACAAAGTTTCTTGCGTTTATAAAGGAATACCCAAAATTAAAGCCCTCTTCCTAAACTCCTATGTATATTCTTGCACACTTTGTCCTTTCTCTTTCCTTAATGATTGTCAATGCATAATTGATTTTTGCATATGTTCCCTAATGGATAAAATTGTTTTTAAAGTGCAGCTATAAAATCACAAAAAGAAGAAATGATTTTACCGTATCGGCTAATATCTTCCTGAGTCTTACTTTCCCACTAGATTAGCATTGTCCCTCCCAGGCGAAGAGTGGCTAACTAGATCTTTGAAGCATCATCAGTGAACTTTTGTACCTTGCAATAAACTTTAGCTTGTTTGATCCAATTTTTGAGTTTCTCTATATCCAATTCTCCATCATAGATTGGCAAATCAAATTTAACATCAAGTTTCAACAAAGGCATATTAGATCTAGACTGTACAAGTCGTTTCTTCTTAGAAGAGTTAGACAAAGAGGAAGAAGAGGATGAAGAAGATGAAGAGGATGAAGATGGAGGTTCAGGAGGGTCACTACCACCTCCTACTCCTTTACCTTTGTCATCTTTCAACAAGGATTCAACTTCCTTCATTCTGTTCTTGAGTTCCTTTTTCCTCTATCGCTCTTGTCTCTCTTGGAAAAGAACTTCCACCATAGCCTTCATTTCAAGAAATGCTTTCTGGAAAGCTTTCTCATCAAGCTTTGTAGGACTTTGTTCAGCTGCCATCTCTGCTTGTGGAAAATTTCTTCATTTTCCAATCTCAAGATTGAACTTGATAAGTGCACCTTCTCCTTGCTTCAATTTCAACCTGGTTAACATTCACCACTTGTAATTTTCCTATTAAACTGCTCTGATACCAACTTGATATGTAATTAAAGGGATACAAATAATTTGCACTTTACTCTCAACTACATATTTTATCTTGATCCAACAGAATTACGTGGTTATGAATCTTAACCGTTGAATTACGACAAATAAAGTTCACTTATACTTTATCCAAATTCAAGAGACATAAACTAACTATTTAATTATCATAAATAGGAAACTCAAAGAATCAAAATACTAAAAGAATTATGAGACAGAGAAGAAATAGAGAGATCACGCTTGATAACGGAGTTCGCTCAATTTGAGCTACATCTCCGGGTCCACTTCTCAATGTTGGACCGCTTTATTGATATCGCCAAGCAAAAAGCCTTCTTACAATATCAAGCTCCAAAAAAACTCGCATAAAACTCCTCACAATCTCTCACTCTCAATTTTACAATTTTTGGTGTATAAAAACACCTTGTAAATTCTCCTTCAAACACTCTCCAAATTTTTCTTACAAAGGCATAAAAATTCCCTCCAACACCTAGTTCTCTCAAAAGCACATGGTTGAAAATCAAACACCTACACCCCCTTTTATAAATAAAAAATTGTCTTAATAAGGCTCAACCATCAAAACAAATAAATAACTTTCATCTTCCATTTATAAGCCCTTATGGGTTTTTATGGTTTTTTTGCAATATTCATTTGTTGGGTTGTTATTAACCATATAATTATTTTTAGGCTTAACAAGTGTTTAAAAGAATCACCACCCCTTATAATAACATTAAAATCCTTTTAAATAATTCCTAACCCCCTTAAAAATATTATAATTTGTTGAGTTATGAAAAAGGTGGTTAAAGGGGTTAATTTGTTGAAATATAGGTTTATGGGTTTTTTTTCTCTCCTTGTTTTATGGGCAAGGCAAGAGGATTTTAAGGGATAAAATCCCACCAAATCCTCTCTTTTTAAATTTTTTTTTTTTTTTTAAACCATATGTGTTTTTTTCTTTAATAATTATGGTTTAATATATATTTATGCCAACTCGCCACTCCTACCACATCATCTGCCATGTCCTATCAAGTGTCAATTTATGGTGATGCCATGTCACCACTTTGACCAAGTTTGACCGCAACTTTGACTAGTCATAACTTTCACATACAAACTCGGATTTGGTCCATTTAAAATGCGTTGGAAAGCTCTCGTCAAGATCTATGTGATGGAACTAGTAGAGAAATGTTCCATGATCATCAATTTTTTTGTTTGACCAGCTTTGACCACATGTTGACCAAATTTTGACTGAGCATATCTCTCGCATACGGTCTTCTTTTGACATGATTCAAATTGTGTCAGGACCATGTTGACGAGCTATTCAATCTGAGACCACTTTTGTCTGATTTTGAGACTGTGAATTTTTTGAGGTTTTTGGATCCTCCTAGATCACTAAATGCACAAAGACAAACAATAATTTCATTCATAGCAAAAATATTGTATTGAGCAGTTTCAAAGTGTCTAGAGAGAGAGATCACATATGAAATTAGATACAAATAAATAGGTGGATGAGCAACTACCTCTACGTTATCCATAACCAATCAAAATTCAAAAAGAAAACAAATAAAATAAAAGCAACTGAGCCATCATGATGGCGTCATTTCATTTCTAGCTTCTGAAGTCACCACGGGTCCTTTTCAAAAGGCTTGAAAAGTATTGAGGATGTGTAATAGTTCTTTATGCTGAGGAATGGTCACATTTGTCATTCGTACCTTCCACGTCAAATGGTTGTCCTTAGCTGTCTAAAAGTAGCATTCATAGACTTTCATGAGATCAATCGCTTGGGATGTGACCAAATGTAGTTCGCTAAGATTTTTTAGATGTTTAGCATTGAGCGAAGGTGAATCAAGCATTTCTTTAACCATTCCTTGGAAACTATCTATCAAACTCTTGATGTATATGTTGTTTCCAATATCACCTTTATTCTATAGTAACCTAAGAGCCACCAAAGTACCTAGAGCTTCATCTGAAACAACAGTGCACTCATTAATGATTTCTCTAAGCTTCTGCAAACTCTATTTAGCAATCTACAACTTCCATTCCACTCCCTTGTTCCCTCTGGATATTTAGGGCATTAGACATGGATTGACAACTATAAGAGCCGAAAGCAAAAGGAAAGTGAACTTTCAATGCTTTCCTTCCTTGGCACAACTTGTTTACATCAACCAACTGCCTACTTACTTTAATGAGCACCCACTTTTCCTCTGGATATCTAGGCAATTTGATCAGAAATCCAACATATCCACGAACCCTGATGTAAGAGAATCTCTGAAATTGAATGAAATGACTACCATAGAAATCTACAAATTACATTGCTTTAGGTGATAACCACATTGCAAGACGTCCATGTAATTCCCTAACCATCCTCATAGTGAAAGTATCAGTTACTCTCCTGAAATATTAAAATCTCTAATGAAGTTGTAGCTTATCAAAATAATAATAAATGGGCATTTTCTCTGGGGGTAGGTCACTCGGTTTTAATCCAGGCCAAGGTCTTGTGCTGGTGATGACATATATCAAATATGAAGGCATCTAAAAGAACTTGTTGAGAGTGAAGAAAGTCATCAACTCATGCAGGTGATCACTGATAATTTTTTCCCATTCCAGGAATTTCTCTCTGCATAACATAATTTGGATGAAGAAATACATCCATTCCTCAAATCCATGAACATCTTCATTCCCCCTTATCCTATGCAACAATACCATAATGTCAGCCACTTCTTCCACAAAATGGGTTCTATGCAACTTCCGAGGCAATTGAGACTTACCCCTTTTAGGCTTGGCCAACCAATTTTTTGCCATTTCATTCTTGTAGACCCCTTTCTTTGTAGAAAATTAAATTTTAAAGTTTGTCATATTCATGGGTGAAAACTCATCCTTTTCTAGGAATCTCAGGCAAGACACAAAGGTGGACCTTCGGATTTTTAGAACTAAACAATTATCTTTTATTCTAACCTCTCGTGTTTGTGAATTATTTTGAAATCAAAGGGGTAAAAACTTTATTAGAAATCAGAAAAGAGCATTACAATAATAACCACGGGACCCAGTCCCAGAAAACAAGGTGAAAACCCCACAACATAAAACAAAATCAACTATCCCCATGTATCCTCCTATCCTCTTCCAAGAACCGGTCTAAATCCAGATGCAGCTCAGGGTTAACTTGATCCCAATCCTCAACCTTCCAACCACTATCTTGCTCAGAGGCCCATTTGGCCAAGCAGTCAGCAGCACGATTCCACTCCCTTGGGATGTGAACAAAGGATGCCTCCTCCATTCGAGAACTAACTTGAAGAATCCGTTGAACCACCGAAGCCAACTGCCAATTTATATCAGATATCTTTCGCTCATTCAAGAGATTAATCAAAATCTGTGAATCAGCTTCACATATAACCTTTCTCCATCCCAAAGCAAGGGCCCTCTCCATAGCATGAAGAATTGCTAGACCCTCCATGAAGTTAACAGTCTTCACCCCCTCATGTATAGAGAATAGAAAAATCACCGAACCAGCTGAGTCCCTGCCAACCCCACCAATTCCAGCAGGCCCAGGATTTCCCCTAGAAGAACCATCAGTATTGATCTTTAAAAATCCATTGGGAGGAGGTAACCACCTTCCAACCCGTTGGACCCTCTTTTTCCCATGCCTACAGTTCCTAGAACTGACAAAAGATGAATGAATTTCTTGAAGACCTAGTCTGGCCACCAACTCAGCATCACCTCTCTCCAAGGGGAAAACCACATCACATTTAGCTAAAACACTCTCCTGCACCATTCCAAGCATACGCATCCAAACTTGCTGACCCACCAACTTCTGATCACGAAAAATTCTGCGGTTCCGCTCCAACCAAATCTGCCAAAGCAGAAAGGTAGGGCCCACGAACCAAACTTCCTGCAAAAAGGAAGCCATAGAAGGAGGTACTCCCAGAATTCCCAGAGCAGACGCATGAAGGGAAGCTTCCACACCTCCCACAATGCCAAAGTTTCACAACAAAGGGGCACCGAAAGAACAAATGTGAAGAATCCTCTTCCGCTCCCCCACACAAAACACAAATTGAAGGTCCTTGAAATCCCCGTTTACGAATGTTATCCCAGGTCAAGCACCTATTCCAAGCCAAAGTCCAAACAAAGCAGTTGCATTTAGGCCACGAGAGTTTATTCCACACCCTTTTCCACCAATGAACCTCTGCCCCAGTTAGCTTCTGAGCCAATAACACCTGATAACCAGAAGCAACAGAGTAAACCCCCTTAGGATTATGGGTCCAAGCAAGAATATCTTCTTCCAGAAGAGAACTACAACTCCTACTATGAAGAATCTTGTGAAGCTCAGCACTTTCTTCCGCAAGTCCCAAATCTGGCCACTCTGCGGGATCCTTCCAATGAGCTACCTCCAACTGACCAAAAGAAGCAACAGACTTGAAGTCACTCACCCTAGCCCAGCCAGCCTCGAGAAATCTTTGGCACAAAGGAAGTAGATTGGGGAACTGAGAAGTAAGTGGAGGGAATCCATCCCAAGAATCCGACCAGAAGAGAGCCTCAGTTCCTCGTCTACAGATCCAAAATAAACCTTCCTTAATAAGCTTTGCACCCTTCTGAAGAGTATTCCAAATCACTGAACCTTTCCCCTCAAGAGGGTAACGAGGAAGATCCTGCCGTGGAATCCCCGGGAAATACTTATGAGATAATATCCTGGCCCACGGCTGATCCTGTTCCACACACCATCTCCAAAATAGCTTAGCAGCCACAGCCACTCCAGATAACGCAGACTGTCGAAGACCAAGACCACCAAATTGCTTTGGGCTGCACACAACATCCCACCTAACCAGGCTCCACTTGGAAGAAGCCAAACTTCCCGCCCATAAGAACTGCCTTTCAAGAGAATCCAACTCCCTCAGAAAACCCATCGGAGCCACCTGAAGCATACATCTGTAGGTAGGGAGAGCCTGCACCACCGACTTGAGAAGCTGAACCCGCCCCGCAAAAGACAACCATCTGTGGGTCCAATGATTAACTTTTGCACGGAGCTTATCAATAATATTCTGCCAAGAACCCTTGGGAAGATGGCGAACAGAAATTGGGAAACCCAGATAAGTCAAAGGGAGAACCCCTATCTGAAACCTTAAGATATTAGCAATTCTTCTCTGTATGGGGCTCGGCGTGTTGAAGAAGAATATGGAAGACTTCTCCTCATTAATCAATTGTCCTGAAGCAACAAGATATATGTCCAACACCTGCCTCAAGTTAGTAGCTTCCCTAACAGTAGCCATCCCCATCAGGGCAGTATCATCAACAAACTGCAAATGAGATTGCGGAGGCAAGTCTCCACCCCATCGCCAACCTTGAATGATGCCAAGCTCCACCCTTCTTTTCAACAAACGACCAAGGCCTTCCACAAGAAGCAGAAAAAGATACGGAGAAAGAGGATCCCCTTGGCGCAAACCCCTAGAGGCACCAAAAAGTTCAGAATGATCTCCATTTATCAAAACTGAGAAGGAAACAGATGTGACACAGCTCATGACCCATTGGATCCACTCCTCACCAAAACCAAAAGCAACAAGGATCTTCTGCAAAAAAGACCATCTAACCCTGTCATAAGCCTTAGCCATATCCAGCTTAATGAACATAGCCTTCTCATGGGAGTTGTCCATGGAGTGGATGGTCTCCGTAGCAATGACAACCCCATCAAGAATCTGCCGACCTGCCACAAATCCACTCTGTTCCTCTGAAATCAACACTTTAAGCCACTTCTTCAGTCTCTCAGCCAATAACTTTGAGATGATTTTATAAGCCACATTGCAAAGAGAGATAGGCCGGAACTGAGATAACCTATCAGCCCCTTCACACTTGGGTATGAGAGCAAGGAAGGTGGAGTTCAGAGCACGAAGCATCTGTTTATTCCTTTGGGACTCAAGGACAACAGCCAGAAGATCCAACTTTATGATATCCCAGAATTCCTGAAAAAATTCAATCGGGAAACCATCGGGACCAGGAGCTTTACCCTTCTTCATCTGAAACACAATCCCCTCCAGCTCATCAAGAGAGATATCTTTCATCAAATACTCATTCGCCTCCCTGGAGACCAACTGAGGAATACAAGAAAGAACCTGTGCTTCCTCAACAGAGCCCCCTTGTGAATCCTCCCTAAATAAAGTAGCAAAATACTGAGATGCCTCAGCAGAGATTTCTTGAAACGAGGCAAGACGTTCACCCCTATCATTCACCAGAAAAGGAATGGAATTACCATGCCTCCTATCCTTCACAGAATTGAAGAAGAAGGCGGTGTTTTTATCACCTTCCTGTAACCATTCAACCCGGGCCTTTTGCTTCCAATAGATTTCTTCCCGCAATTCAAATTCCTCAACCACTTTCAAAGTCTTAGCCTCCTCCCTTAGAAGATCCTCAGAGGCCCCATTCTCACGAATCAACCGCGTAATATTATTCAACTCCTCCTGTGCGGCAACCTTAGCATGAAAGATATTACCAAAACATCGCCGATTCCACCTTTTAAGCTGATATTTGACAAACTGAAGAAGCTTGGAGAATGTGTACATTGCCGTACCAAAAGTTGGTCTACCAATCCGCCACCACTCAGCCACATAATCATGAAGAGTGGGATCCCGTAACCACATAAGCTGGAACTTGAATGAGGGAGACCGAGGCCCCCGTGCAGAGATAATACTAAGCTTAATAGGCCAATGATCAGAACCTCTCCAATCAAGAATTTCAGATCGAGTGGACCATAAGTTTCCAACCCAATAACAGGAAACCAAGAAACGATCTAGCCTCTCAGCAACACAACTCTCACCAATTCTCCTATTATTCCAAGTGAAGCGACCATTACTAGGTAGAACATCAATAAGATTTAATTCAGAAATGCTATCTCTGAATAACAGAGCAGAAGGCTCCAACCTAGGAATTCCACCTCTTTTCTCAGACAATTCCACAATAGCATTAAAATCGCCAGCCATAACCCATGGATGGTAAGGAGCTAAGCTACGAACAAAACGAAGATGGGACCATAGAAGTTGTTTACCCAGAAACTCAACAGGAGCATACACATTAGAGAGGAGAATACACTCACCAGTCTCATACCAAGAGGCGACAAGGGATATAGAGGATCTAGAGGACATCCACCATAGGGGGAAAATCTTCCGAGGGTTCCAAAAGCAAGCCACCCCTCCAGAAGCACCAAGAGCCCCCACACACTGGCATTCACCATATTTCCACAGCTTAGGAGCCATGGCCAACATATTATCTACAGATAATTTAGTCTCCTGAAGAAAAAGAACATCCGGAGAATGATTCCTAACCAAATCACGAACAACTTTTTGTCGAGGGCCACTGTTCAAGCCCCTTACATTCCATGAGAGAACAATCATTTCTGGGGGCATGAAAAATGTGAATCAAGAGTCTTGACTGACCCTGACTCCACCAAAGTTTCCCCAGTTAATTTAATCTTCTCCATATCCTTTTTCCTTCCCAGCTTGGAAGTCCTGTCACCAACCCCTTTCTTCAGTTCATTTTGCTGAATACCTAAACGAGAGGAGGCCAAAGAGCTCTTCCCCACATCCTTGCCACCTTTCAGGGGCAATGGGGAGCCACCTCCACCACTCTTCGAAGCTCCAATAGAAGATTCTTGTTCAGTCTGGACAATCAATTGTTGATCCGTATCCATCTGCCCAACCCCAATCTCCTGCACATCCTGCATGGCCTCCAATGGTGGCCCATCCTGTCCTGTACCCAAAGTTCCCTGATCCAAGTTCAGCAACCCCGGATTCACTTCCTCCTGGCTGAGATCATCCAGCACCTCAAACCTATTAAAAGTTTCATCATCCTGCCTCTCCCTCAAGGTCCGCTTCTGGCCCCGATTCCTATTGCGAGCCTTAACAGGGACATAACCATCATCTCCATTACCATCACCCGGAATAGGCTCCTTACCATTATCAGTCCTAGGAGGATTACGAGAAGGCTGAGAAGGTTGGGGCCCCACAGGCTTAGCCCTAGGGCACCTACGCTGCAAGTGACCATATTCATGACAAAGACGACACCGAAAAGGTAGGGTTTCGTAATCTAGCTGTTGAACCCAAGTATATGATCCAGCACTCACTTCAACAGAATCTGGTAGTGGCTTGCTTAAATCAATTTCTACACAGATACGAGCAAAAGTCATTACCTTTTTATACTGCGTCTGTTGTGAAGACCCAATAGGTTTACCGAGCATTGAAGCCACCAAATGCAACACGTCATCCCGCCAACACTCAACTGGAAACCACGGCAACCGAACCCAAACTGGAATCCGACTCGGTATTGCCTCAGTCGGGTTGAAGCCAGCATGCCATGGCTTGATAAACAAACCCACCTGGTTATAAAAATAGGGGCCACCCTCGAAGACCTTATTCCGATCTGCCATGCAATCAAAAGAGACCATAAAAAAGTTGTTCGCAAGGAGCCTAATCTCCATCTCCCCCTCCGGCATCCAAGTCCGTTGAGCCCAGGATTCCAAAAAATGCAGCGAGACTCTCAAACCCATGAACTTGCAATAAAAAGAGTGCCTTGAATAGTATTCAATATCATCTGCAAGCATTTCCATCGGGATAATCAGCTTCGGTCGCTCTTTGCATCTTTCCAAACACCCATTAATCTTCGTAATTCGGGAACCATTAACCGATCCTAGATCATTCATCTCCATCTCTGAAGAAAACAGCGTATTATCAAAAACATTCACTCCATGCGCCGAAGGCTTCGAACCAAATGCTGAACGGAAATCCAATTTGGGGCTAACCCCAGATGTTTCCCCACCCGGCATAGCAAAAAACAAGATCCCCAGCAGGCATGCAAACCCCCAGGACACTTTAGCAAGAAATGGAAAAAAGAAAAGACCCCAAGGGCAGGATCAAAACCCTTCCACCCACAAGCCACCCAAACAGTAGCAAGAAGGCCTCCAGAAAAGAAAAAAACCCCACCACCACAGCCCCGATAGCTTCAAAAACCCCCCCCACAATGCAGAAGCGAGCAACACACAGAGAACGAGCTAGGGCACGATCGCCCTAGCTCGGCTTGCAGAGCACGCAAACGCCATCTCCTCGTGTTTGTGAATTATAATGCCTAATGCATTCTAAGATTAGTTTGGGGCATTGCATTGCTAAAGGAAATGTGGCAGCTTCAACCAACCTGCTATCAATTATTCGGTTAGTGATGGGTGGTGGATTTGGTTTATTGAATTTACTTCTTGTTTCATCCAAACTCATAGGCCCTAGATGGGTATCTTGAATTTATGGTCCCTCATAAGTTAGCCCGGACACATATTCATAACCCGCATACTTAACCCTTGCCATGAATGAGAATTATAGCTCAAGCAATAGACAACCTTTTGACATAAATATTTCAGGAAAGCAATCTCAAACAAGTGGATAATATAAATACCTTCAATGGTGAATTCTGCAGCTAGAATCTCGTGTCTCATCTGACTAGTCCTCAAAGAACTTTGTTTCAATGAGAATGTTTTTCAAGCACTTGGAATTTTCTTAAAAATTCACAGAAAAACATGAGGGTAGATGAGCATTTAATATCTTTAATTTCTTCATGACACGTGGTAGCTATCACTTCACTGCTTTCATCACAAACATCTTTCAAAATTTTAAAGTAAACGTGTCTATAAGTGGTAAAGTGGAGAGTTCAACGAATTATATAAAAGTGCACCTAGGTTCAAATATCATGTCATGACACCGCTTAAACAACAACTACCATGCAGGCAGGGAAAGGGAAAGTTCAACGAACTAAATGAGGAACCACCTGAATGAGAGAACACAAAATCTTAGTAGAAAACAAGCTCAGGTGACAAAGCGAGGAGTTTGACAAACTACACAAAACACCACCCAAGTTCGCATGACTAAACAAAACACCGCCTAGGTAGAACTAAGTTGTTTATAAGTCAATAGATAACTTTTCATGGAGCAAGGAAAAATTATAGGGTAACACTTACATTGCATGATGATATCAAGCTTACCCATGACAAAGAGAAACCACCTAATACATGATATATATATATATATATATACATCCTCCTTATGCTTATGTTTTATTAAATTTACCTTTGCCTTTGTTTTTATTTCCAACTTGGACTTATCTTTTATGTATATATTATTTTTCTATTTTATGTTTTGCATTCTTATGTTAATTAGACTTTTGTTTAGTACTCAAGATTTTATGATCTTTGCCTGATAATTTTGGTTTCTCATGTTGCCTCATTAATTCTTAAATTTTCATGCATGTATTGTGATACTTTTCGAGCATGTACAACTTTTCCACAAATTATTCTTTGACTATTGATTATTTTCTTTGCTCCTATATATGTTCATGGAACACACTTTTAGATCTAGTTACCACATAGACTAGAGGGCATCATGCATTCCATTACATCTTATACCTTCATCATGTTTCATATTCATATTATGGGAATCATGTCTCTATCCCTTTATATCTTATGCTTATATGGTTATATCCTTACATTTTAGGTCATTAATCCTTCCTGCTTTTAACATAGTGTGATTTTATTTGTCACATCCTTGCATTTAAAGAATCATACCTTTCTCCTTTGTAATCTTATCCTTTCATTATTATATTCCTTTTCATAGGAGATATATATCATGTTTTCTCTCTTTCACATCATATAAGTGGTGATCTACACATTTAGGTATATATCGAGCTCATGATGTTTCTCTTTCTATGTTTTATAGTACTCATTTTATTAAAAGATCCACATATTTCAATGCACATTTAGTGGTGATCTAGTAAGTGATGTCATGATCTAGCATGTGCATCTAGTTGCATGCTTTAAATATTTTCAAGTGATATATATTCCAAATATGCTCATGATATGTTTGTAATTTATGTATTTAAAGAAATTTTAATTGATGGACCTTTTTTCAAGTGATATATATACCAAATATGAGCTCATGATACCAATTTTTCTCATGTGATATGTTTGTAAAATTTGAATTCTTTTTTTACTTTGGCTTTAAAACAAATGAACAATTTGTAATTTAATGTTAGATATTTATGCAATATTAACTGTACATGTTTCATTGAAAGCTCATGTGTGTACAAATTTGTATGCAGGTGAATTTAAATTTGAGTGCAATTTGTGATGGTGAATAAAAGGATTAGATCAAGGAAGTATGATCAAACACAAATAAGACAAAGGAGGAGAAGAGCGAGTGAAGTAACATCTACTGAAGAACAACCCATGAAAAATATTGATGACCAAAGTGATGTACAAGTACAAGAACAAACTGAACCTAGTAATAGAAATTTTTTAGACTATGGTATGGAAAATCTGATGGAGATGGATGAGGATTCTCTTTACAATAATATTTCATATGAAGATATGTTATTTGAAAGCACATTAAAATTACACTCAAAAAGAATATAAGATGAATTTTTTGAAGAAAAATCTCTAATTGGAAGAGCACAGTTAGTTGCAAAGTTATTTAGGTGAAAATAAATGACCCCTAATTTAGAGTTGTTAGGGGTTGATAATAGGAAAAATTCATCAAATTTAAAACAAACAATTGTTGAAAACTTGCAAGAAACATTGGAATGTATTGAAAAGAAGAGTTGATCTAGTGATCTAAGTGTTGCGCGTAGAGTATTAATGACTATAATTTCTAATTAGAAATTATCACATAGAAGACAAGTTCAAATAATTTTTGAATTACTAAATATTTTGAGAACTGTTCGAAGGTATATTGAAAGAGAAATGAAATAGATGGAAAATTTGAGAAAAAAATGGGTAAATATTTGTAGGGTTCCCCAAAAAGATAGAATTTTAGAAGATGTAAAGAAATAGGTGGTTGAATATTGGACCAACCACTCTCATGTTTCTTCCAATAGAAGGGATGCTATACAAATAATAGGTGAAGATGGTACAAAATTTTCTCATCCAAAACATTTTATATATACAACACAAAGTGAATTTTTTGAAGCATTCAAGCAAGAATTTTGAAATGCGAATATTTTTCAAAGGATGTTTGAGACACTACGACCTTCCTCCACCAATTCCTTTCCAACCTAACCCCCTTCCTCCTTATTTTTCTCCTGAGAGCTCATCTAAATCACTTCCTTTTTCTCCACTGTGTAGTGCTAGGGGTTGGCACCATTCCACTAGGAGGTTGTTCTAGTTGCTCTATGTTTAGTACATTGGGTAGCCAAATGTCCAGTTTTAAAGCAAAATCTGCACCTAAAGGGTATCCCTTCATAATCCAGGGGCTGCACCCAACAACCTTTCAAAGTCTTTAGACATATCTCCTCTGGAGGCACTTTTGAAATGCCCATCTCCACTAGTATTTGGGAAAAGGTTGAATGCAGTAGGTTTGAAGACCCTTCATCCACCATTAAAAAATTTCCCAAAGAGTTTCCTACAACCTCTAAGCAAGAATCAAACCAAAACTACAAGGGAAAGTTAGGAAGTCTCACCCAGATGGGAACCTTCTCAAACACTTCAGTGGCTGGATTAAAAGCTGGATGTCATGGCTTTAACATCAGTGGATATTTTTCTTCCCATTCCTAGTGGTAGTCACAAAGGATCTTCTTTTTGTCTTGTTCTTTTTCAAAAATAACAATGAAAAAAACCCTAGCCATGGGATAGATTTGGACATACCTGTCTAAAAAAAGTTTCCAGTGGTGAGAAACCCACTGGTGGAGGTCTGTCAAGCTTGGCCAAAATCCCCTGAATCTTCCAATCAATCCTAGTCCAGAAAAATCTTTTTCATTAAAGAATACTTCTTGCTCCAACTCCTCATCTAGCTCCATTTTGATTGATCTAGATGTTGAAAGTAAGCCAAAATCCCTTTTGTTTCTTTCTAATGGGATTTTATTTGGTAGCTTTGATGGCTAAGATGATCTCAGTTGATTTTTCCCATTCTGAGTCACTTTGGACCCCTTATCTACACCATCACCTCCTGAGACACGTGCTACAGGAGGCGCTTTCTTTTGACTTTGAAGCATTGAACAATCTCCCCCATCTGTAGCCTGGTCGCCCCTGTTAGGACCTGTTTTTGATGCTTCCTTCTCTTTTTGCAATGTTTGCGCACCATTTTTTGTAAAGTTTCCCTGCCAATCAATCTCTCTATTCCAGCCTCCATTGTGCCTAAATCCACCGAATGACTCCTGCAAATCCTTTCCCTCACGACTCGAACCAGGTAAAACCCTAGTCTTTGAAGTTTCCAAATGATGACCATTAATCTCCATAGTGCTCCTAGGATGTAATAACATATTGATACTTTATTTATTTATTTAATTTTAACTTTGAGACTTAAATTGTTTAATTACTTATATATAATTACTTTTTTGAAGCTAATTTGGTTTGAGTGTAATTATTTGTAACTTCATAGGACAATTCAAGTCTGCAAAAGCTTTTATTTGGTTAATCCATCAACATGCTAGATGCAACACCAAGTTTTTATGGAATTTTTATGAGAGTGGACATGGAAAAGGAGAGCACGATGGAGTAGGAGAATGTGTGAAGTGTGCTCTTTGTCAACATGAACTTGCTAGTAGTTCACCATATATATTTTCCAATCTAGAGATATTTTAAAAAAATAGAATATTTAAACTAAATTAAATTCCTTTTTAAGTTCCTTGAAAGTAACAGGTGACAAATTTTTCCAACATGTGTACTTGCAAGTAATGCCATACAAAATGCAAATGAAATTGTTGAATGGTGCATAGGTCATTTTTTCGCTCGTGACTCAACATACAACACACAGTATTTTTGGGAAGTTACAAGTACATCTAGTCAAAATTACTTAAATTTGAATTTAAAAGTGTGTGTGTACACGATTTAATAGAATTTTCAAATTTTCAAATTATATATATATTCACTTAAATTAATCACTAGTGGATGTTTGTAATTTACAGATATTGATCAATCAAATCCTTATAGTTGTCAAACAATTCATGGTATTAGAAGTCTGCATCAGATCATAACAACAGGAAGTAGCAGGCCTTGTGCAATTAATGTGAGAAAAATCATGTTTTTGTGTTGATTGCATTGAGGACAATGTAAATATTGTTCAATGTGAGAATATTAGAGCTGGGTATGTTTCACAATGGGAATTGAAACAATTAATATCAATGCCTCCTTTTGATGAAAATGATAATGTGGATGTCTACAATCCTCTATACTCAGCTGATTATGAACGTGTATCTAATTTAGTTATAGGTATGGAAATTAATTTTACTTAAAATTGATTTAAATATATTCTATGTACAAGCAGGTTTCAAACATGTTTATATATAAATTTATATATTTTGTACAACTTTTGTAAAATTTACATTGTATGTATAGGAGATATTTTCATTGTTGTTGCAGATCCTAACAATGCGAAAGGTGTAGATTACTATCTACTAAGATGTATGCAACCAAAAAGAAAATTGGTGGAATCAATGACAAATGATGATGGACAAGAGTATCCCATTAAATTAGTCGTTATTGAAGGCACATATTATCAACAAATAAAGATAGATAAAATTGTATTATATTTGTTGATTGTATGCTAGGACAAAACATTCTACATTATGGCCACTTACTTATAGCAACAAAAATAAATTTAGAAACTTTACCTAAAAGAGGACGTGCCAAACAAAAGTGGAGGTTTCCTATTGAAGATCATGAAAAAAAATTAGAGATAATTAAAGATAGAGAGGATCCAGATTATATGTACCAAGAGCTTTAAGTTGTTTTTTGGATATATGTACATGTACATGACTATATATACATATATGTATACATACACACACACACACACACACATACATACATACATACATACATACATGCATACATACATACATACATATATATATATATATATATATATACTCAAACTTTTTATAGATCTAGATCTATATCTATATTGATTGAACATGTGACATGTTTTAGAATTGGTTTTTTTCAAAGGCTTGGTCATTTATTTTTGGAATTGTATTTAAATTCAAGTTCCATGTGGAATTCTTAATTTAGTTCAAGAAACTTTGATTTCATAATTTACATAAATGAAACTCCACATAAATATGTATGTTAGATCATATACATGCTTGATACAAAACCTGCTGACTTTAAAAATGTTTTCAAACATTTTTCCTAAATTCCTTTAAATCATCTAAATTTTCATTTGCATTTTTACGAATTGGACATGGAATTCTTTTAAGTTCACCTGAATCTTCGATTTCATTTGTTGAATATTAGATCATATATACACAATTTACAAAACCTAGTGACTAAATGAAAAAGTTCACATTTTTCCTATTCTTGAACTTAAGAATTCCATGGAACATAAATTTAAATGCAAAATTGGAACATAAACTAGGTTTTGTAAATTGTGCATATATATGATGTAGCTCATATAAGTGGACTTGAACAAATGAAATCAAACTTTTTAAAAGTCACTAGGTTTTGTAAATTGCATGTACATATATGATCTAAGATTCAACAAATGAAATCAATTACATTAGTATTTAACTACCCTATGACATGGTGGTTGTGTTCTTTTACTCTATAAATATATATTGTGTGAGAACTTGTTCATGTTGGAAATCTTCTTTTGGTCCCCTAGTCACATGGGTAAACACCAACTTAGCTATGTTGAATACCATATGAAGTATTATGTTGGGATCATGTGGTTTTAAAAGGTTTTAGAAGGTTTTTTTTAGCAGGTTCTTAAATGTGAAAGTGTTGGTATGCTCTTTATTCTAGTGTAATTTTTTTATAGTTTTTCTTATTGGGTTCCTAAACTATGATTACTTTATTGTAATTTTGTGACAAATTGGATCTAGTTGATTGGGTGTTTGAGTGGTGAAGTATCTACATGTTGTCTCTAGTTTTTTTTATTTTTTATGTTACTAATGTGACATTCAATATTTTTATTATATTATCCAAGATCTATAGGCATTGAAATTTATTAATTCTTTCATTTAGAGTAGCAACCATGATATTCTATATAACCTTTGGTATGTTACATGTATCATTTTGTGAATGTTCTTTTATGGGTTCTCTTGGATTAGTCTTTCTTGTTCACTATGATTCATTGTAGTGAATCATAGTGATGGTGTTTGGGGTGCTTGAGATAGTTTTTTAACATGTATAGCTTGAGACCACATGTAATGGGATCTTTGGTAATTATGTGGATTGATCACTTTTTAATTTATATAGTTGTCATGGGAAGATCGAGATACTTATATTATGTGTATAGTGAGATTTTATCAATTTCCAATTGCATAAATGTTCCATGTAATTCTTAAGTTCAAGAATAGATTTTATTTCATTTACATTCTTAACTCCACTTATATCTCATCATCTAGATCACTTTCTTTGCATGCATAATCAAATTCATGTGTATTAGATTATATGGAATTCTTAAGTTCAATTGAATAGATTTGATTTCATTTACACTCAATTGGACACAAGCATAGCTCATCATCTAGTTTGAATTCTTTGCATGCACATTCAAATTCATGTGTATTAGATTATATGGAATTCTTAAGTTCATATAGCATCATATATGCACAATTTACATTTAACCTAGAGTGACTTTAAAAATGAACATTTAGAGCTAAGAATTCCTTATCATCTATTTCCAATTGTATTTTTATGTTCTACTTAAATAGCATTCAAATTATTTATATTTCTTGACCTATTTAAAGACATTCATTTCTATTTAAAATTAATTACATACATCCATCTTTTTAAATTTACAAATAGCAACCATTAGATAGTCCAATTCATTTTTATTTCACAGTGTAAATAGACATGTACAACAAGTGTTCAAACCATAATAAATTTAAATAAAGGTACAAACTTGCTAAATAAATAAAACCATAATAATGCACAATATAAATAGATGTAACAAGTGTTCAAACCATAATAATGTGTATAACAAATTTGTTCAAACCATAAAACATAAATGTATGAATGTGATTTAAATCATAATGTGTATACCATAAAACACAAACATGTATACATAATGTGATGTAAACCATAAAAGGTGTCTCCAACATAATAATTTGATCTCAAACCATAATATTGTAAAACATGTAAAACATCTCAAAGAGAGGGATATCTGGTATGAATAGAATCATCGAATCTCTGGCCCTATCTCTCCCTCGATCCATGGCCCGATCTCTCTCTCGATCCATGTTGCAATCCCTCTTTTGATCCAAGATGTGTGGATGCATGTCCCAATCCAAGATCTCTTGATCCATGTCCCAAGCCTCGTCCCAAGCCCCACACAAGTTCAAGTACACGTGCATGTTTAAATTTAACTTTTAATACACGTATATATGTGTACATATATTTAACATTATCTTAAACTTACAATGTACAAGTTTAATGTGTTCAAACTTACATCAAGTAATTTATTTTTTTATTATTTAAATATACCTCAGTTGTACACTACATGGGATCGCCATCATGCGCCAAATTTCCAAACTCTGACAAATCACCATATTGCTAAAAAAAATCAAATACACGATTTCAATTAGGAGTTAAAGAACTAGACTTTAAAATACAGTATGTACGTGTACAAATTTTTAGAACACAGTTATATATATATATATATTTAAATTATTCAAGTACTTGTCATGCCTGATCGATGGCTCTACCAATGTCACTAAGATCATGAGAATGCAAAGACACCGCATGGGGGATTTGTTGCTAGTACAGTATTAGTGCCAAAAAGAAGTTGACTATATGTGCCATGGACAAGACCAGGTGCCACAGTAACCTCAACGTGATCTGTAACATCTTGACAACCTGAACAAGCTAAAGGATCGATAAAAACATGATGCACATGGGATCCTATAGGCTGTTGTGGAATATCCTTTGAAGTTGTCAACCCATGGCTCGTATGTGTACCAAGATATTGTTGTCTAATAAAGCCCTGTACCTGGTCAAGAGAGATCCCATGGTCCTCACTAATGACCTGATAAGATGCTAGTAAATCCAAAACTGAGACTCTACACATATTACACAAAATCATGTGGTTCATATGCTTGACATATGAAGGAGTAGGTAGATCGGCATGAATAAATGGATCATAAGATACAGATGTAGCCTCAGTGGTAGGAAGGTTGATCTGTGAGCGTAATAAGTATCTACCAACTCGATCATGTTACATCTGATCAATCTGTGTCATAATAAAGGCAATTCTATCAAAAATATGGGATCGATTGGAGCATGCTATTGACTCCCCTGCTGCTGTTAATTCCAAATGTTTTGGTAAAACCAAAAGGTTTGGGCCAACTAATTCCCTCTTGTTCATGGGAGATGGAAAATCTAGATGTCTAAACTCTTGTTTGTCAAAAAAATGACCTTTACCTTGGCCAACATGCTTAGGATAAGATGCCTAGTCCACATTTATTTGTAAATGAAACTCTATGTATAACTAGTTGACAAAATATTGTGGCAGCTCATCATTGTGAGGCCATCTATGATAAGTTGTCAACCATCTAGGGTATACATGGTGCAACAAGAGGATCTACACACCTCGTAACCATATATCCTCTAATTCTATTTTTCCTCTATAATAAGGGAACATGGTAAACATAGTTTCTTGTGAAACTAGTTTTCCAACTTCTCTCCATTTATGTGTGCTAGTAACACTCCTGGCAAGAGACGCATAAAATTGCTCAGTGTTGATTTCATCATAAGGATTGAATGATCGAATTGTCTCAATCATTCGTAAAATCTCGTCTCTAATTATGACTAATCTATCTCGTTTAGGAAAATTAGGAGAGTTGTGAAATGTTTGATCTAAACATCTTAGAGCATTTTCTAATCTAGCAATACTCCCCTGATATAAATTTGATCTAACTCAAGCATGTTGCTCAGAATGAGGATAATGGTGAGATCCCTCATCAACCATGTTGTGTGTGTGTGTGTGTGCAAGTAAAGAGAGATTTGCATATCATTAAAAGAAAATATACATGATGTTAAACAAATTTATCAAATTTCAAAACTAAAACATATATTTAAATTTCAAATGTTTCAATTTTCAAAGTAAATCATTTTTAACTTCATATATCTAATGAGATAGTTCAAGTTATAGGATCGATGTTCAATAGTTCACCTTCTATAGCTTAGATAGCATAAGAAATTTAACAACTCCAAAGAGACTTGATATACATATATATATATGAACATATTTATGTGTACATGCATGTATATATATGTATATGTGTACATGTATGTACATACATGTGTGTGTATGTATACATATATGTGTATATATGTATGTATACATGTACATGTGATATATATGTGTGTGTGTATGTACATGGACATATATATAGATACATATATTTATACATACATACATACATGTACATGTACATGCATACATACACATATACATATGTACATACATGTACACATGTATATATAAATACATACATACACATGCATATGTACGTACATACATATACATGTATATGTGCATGTAACTACATACATGTACATATATATACATATATACATACATACATGTGCACACATATGTACATACATACATACACACACACACATATATATACGCATATATATATATATATATCACAATACTGTGTCTCACTTTTTGCTCAAGATGGACATTTACATCAATATTTTTAACTGAATTTTCATCTTTTGAGACCTATACTAGCTAAACCATTAAGAATTTGAAGATGATGTGAACTAGTGATTTGTGGAAATTTGTGTGTAGATTCTAAATATATTTTTTTCCAAATTTTTCTGAAATAAATCATGAACCTTTCAACATATCCTTTAATAATTGGTTTTAAATAGAAAATAACATTTTTAGAAAGTAACAATTGTGTCATACAACATAACTTGTTTTCTATAAAGGATTAAATTCTAATTTTTGAAAGATAGATTCTCAACATCAATATCTAGGGAAAGGATATTTTTTCATAATTTTTTGTTGCATATTTTTTTTTAAATGAATTTTTGAAGTCATTGTAACTATAATTTGGACATGTGTGTGTGTCATACAACCTAACTTCTTGTGTATATATTGAAATCCATTTTTTCTTATTTTGGTGAAACAGGGACATCAATACCCAAGGAATGGGTATTTTTTTAAAAAAATTTACAATGGTTTACTATTTTTCCACCTTTTCACAACAAAGAGCTTGATGTTTGAAGAAAAACCTAAGTTTTTTTTGCATTCAATATAGTTGAAAAAAGGAAACAGTACAACATTAAGAGCAGTTAATACATTGGTTTGGGGCCAGTGCTTCAACCCTTAATCAATCAGTTGTTATTCTACAATATAACAATTTGAATTACAAAAGTAGCATTATAAAATTATAAATACAACATTACATAAACATTCTATTTCCATTCGTATTCCTTTTGTTGTCTATTCTTCTATGATTTAAGCCTTTGCTATTCAAGTAGACACTTCTCTCAGTATTGCAACCTTCTCTATGTTCCAACCACTGCTTTGCAAATGCCAATTTCTGGTTATTTTTTTTGTTTTGTCTTCCACCACTAGATTTTGGAATTTCTCCTTTATTGCCTGGACGTTGATGGAAACCTGAACATAGACGGATTGTAGAGTGAGTTTTTGTATAAAACTCAGTAAGATCGCTTCTACAGCCCTGGTAGATTTCTTTATTCCTTGCCTTCCAAATAAACCAAAATATTTTAGTTGAAAGAATTAACCAAAGTAAGTTATTAGTTTTTCCAAAACCATTAGAATTCCCCATTAAAATTTCTAACTTGCTATCCTCTTTTTTTTCCCATCCTTTAACATGTCAATTTTAAAAATATTCCAAATTTCTTTGCCAAAAAAAAGTTTTAAAAAAAAATGCATTACAAAATCAGCTTTTTTACAAATATTACAGACAAGCGAATACTTGTTGGAGTCCACATTTGGTAGTTTCTACATCAACAACAACCATCTAAATGCAGCCTTCTTTGGTTCCAAGGTGTTGTTCCAATTATGTATGAATATAAGGTTCCAATCTTTATCAATTAAATTTAACTTCCACTTTTGGTTCAAGCCTTCTACTAGATCAAGATTATTATCCAATAGCCCATAAATCTCCTTTTCTTTTAGACTTGCAATGCTATTATTTTCCAGCCAATTAAGATCATGCACATTATTCTTCCTATCATTCATGTTAGCCAGGGGTATAACCATGTTTTTCTTAATGGTATCAAAGGTTCTTTTCTATGTTTGAGGCAATTCAAACTCAACTCTTAGGGTATCCCAACATTCCAGCCTACCCAGGATTTGGTCAAAGTGGTACAAACCTTTTTGGTTCCAGAATTTAGTAAAGCACCCCTGTAATAAATCCAGAGGCTTGTCATTGTGGAATACATTCCACATAATGGATCTATCCAAGAAGATCTTATTTATATCAATATCAATTTGACACTTTTTAATGATTTTATCTTTAAAATATTCCCAAGCTTTCCACAAGCTTTTAAACAACCTGGACCCAGCAGGGGTTGTTGCAAACTTTCCAAAGATCAAGTCATAGAAAGGTAAGTGCTTCCAGTTCTTGGCTTTTTTTGGTGTAGCAGGCTTAATATTGTTTCTAACCAAAACTTTCCAAGGCTCATTTCCTGTGAGGGCCTTGCAAATCCATTTTTCCACCAGGGCTAAGCCTTTTTGCTTTAGGTTCTTGAGCCCTAGGCCCCCCGGATGCTTATCCATACAACAAATCTCCCACTTTATTGCATGAATTTTATTATTACCTCTGCCATCAGACCATAAGAAATGTTTGATTGTCTTTTGAATTTTCTCAACTTGATAGTTGTTAAAGAGCCAGGCTAAGGAGTAGTAAATGTTATAAAGAGGCAAGAAATTTTTAACACACCTGAGCCCTTCCTGCCAGAGAGAGGTACTTGTTATTCCAACTGTTTAACTTTTTCTCAACCTTGCCCTTGACCCACTCCCACATGTCTCTTAGGTTGGGGCTGATTGCAAAGGGGATCCCCAGGTATCTTACTATTTTACTTGGTCCCCCCCATTGCAGACCCAAGCTATCAAACCAAGGAGGACGATTTTCCTCCCAACTCAGCATAATAGACTTGGCTTTTGAGATCCTAGAGCCTGCAACTTTTTCCAAGAAATTAAGTTTTCCCATGAGATGTCTCACATTTTCTTCTTCTAGCTTAACCATAAGAGTTGTGTCATCAACAAACTAGAGGTTAATTAACTCCTCTTTATTAGGAAGGACAGGGCCATTTACTTTGGGTGCGAGATGGTTATCTCTGAGGATATAGTGTAGAGCATCATTATCTATCACAAAAAGTGTAGGGGCTAGGGAGCAACCTTGCCTTATGGATCTATGCAACTCAAACTATTCTGTCAAGCAACCATTTATCTCTATTTGTGCATTGGCATCTTTCATAAGAGTTTCAATCACTTTGCAGATTTCCTTAGGGAACCCAAAATCTTCAAGGACCATCAATATGAATGACCACTCAATCCTATCATAAGCCTTTTCAAATTCCACTAAGAGTAGACCCACATTTTTCCCTAACATTCTTGCCCATTCCATTACCTCCCAACTTTTTAGGAGGTTCTCCAGAATATATCTCCCCTTGATAAAACCTGTTTGTATACTATTTTTGGAAGCAATCCTACCAACCTTAAGGCTATAGCCTTCACAAAAAATTTGTAGGAGACATTTAGCAAGGTTATAGGTCTCCAATTTTTTACAAGTGCCTTATCTCCCTCTTTAGGGATCAGTTTAATGATGCCTTTATTAATTTTGCTACCAAGAGAGCCCACATTGATAGCTTCAGTGTATACACTGAGGAGTTCCTCACTCACCCAATCTATATTCTTCTTATAGAATTCAATAGGGATTCCATCCACCTCTGGGGCCTTATCATTATTTAGCACAAGGATTGTTGCCTTAACCTCTTCCAAGGATAGGGTTTTGTCAAGCTGGCTAGCTTCTTGTTTAGAAAGTTTTTTTGGAATTAGTTTTTTGCAATCTTCCCTTGCCTTTTGGCTTTGATCATTATTTCCTTCTGAAGTAAAAAGATTTTTTTAGAATTGGAGAAAACAACTCTAAATAACCTCAGGGTCCTTGCGCAAGTTGTCATTGTGCCAAATCACATTAACCCTTTCTTTGGCTTCTTTGTTTTTTAGGCAATTACAAGAAAATTTTGAACCTCTATCCCCTTGAGAGGCCCAGTTTAGTCTTGCCTGAGTTTTGATGCCTTGGTCCTTTAGCATCTAAAATTTTCTCAGTTCCCCCTTCACAACTACTAACACCTCATTTAGGGATGTAGTTTTTGGATCCTCTTGCAGGGCAATTTCAACCTTTAGGAGGCTCTCTTGCAATAAGCTCTCTTTTTTCCTTAGGTCCTTTGCCCTCTTCTGACTGATCATTTGGAAGATTTTTTTCCAGGCTTCCACATTAGTATTCCATCTTTTAATGTGTGAAATCCCATTGTGCATCCATTTGTTAATCTCTTTAACTGTAAAAATGGCATCACAACAATCCTCATTCTATAGTAGCTTAGTATTCAACAAGAATTTTTCCTCTTTTTTCATAGTGGTAGGCTAGTCATTTTCCAACAATACTTTGACTGAGACAGGGTGGTGATCTGAGAGAGTCCAAGGAGTTACTTTGACCCTGGTATTAGACTCCCCCACATTATCAAACTGAATTTCCTCCTTGTTTGCATAAAATCTATCCAATTTGCAGTAAATTTTTCTCTCTTTTGGAAGTTGCACCATGTGAACCATATATTTTTCTTTTCTTTTCTAAGCCCTTCTATGGGGTCAAAGAGCTGAAGCTTATTTTTCATTTTATACCAGAAGAATTTCTCATTGCCTTTCCAACCCATATCACAACCACCCAACTTGTCCTTAGAATTTTCTATCATATTAATGTCTCCTCCAATGATCCAGGGGATCTCTTGAAGATCACTTAACCAATTCCAAATAATACACCTTTGCCTATAGTCATTAGGTGCATACACTGAACTTATACCAAACTTTAGGTTATCTTTTTCAATCAAGATCCACACAACTCTATTGTAGGGAGAAAGGCCCTAGTTAGTAACCCATTTGGCCCACTTATTGGCAACCAGAATTGCAGTACCTCCTTTCCCTTTTTCATGTTTCATAGCAAAGTGGGTTGAATCTTTCCAAATAAAATTTAGGCTCGTCTCAAGCTGGAAGCTTACAACTCTAAGCTCTTGGAGCATCATAATGTCCTTTTCCTTGACTTGATTTAAGTACCTTCTTATACTATATTTCCTATTTGGGGACTCAAGTCCCCTAAGGTTCCAAGACAAGCAATTAAGAGTCATTTGTTTCCATTATTTGGGGCCCATCATTCGAGCTCCTAAAGGAGTCAAAACACTTAGGGAGGGTTGTTTTTCCCATTTTATTCTTCAGGTAGGGAATTCAGTCTACCTTTTGTTTCCTTCTTCTACCCCTTCTTTTTTGTTTAAAAATTCTACTCACCAGGCTGCCTCCATCATCTTCTTTATCAACTTCTTTTGGAAGGGGTGTGACACCACATCCCCCCTAACTACACTTCCCCACTGTGCCTTCATCTTTGGTTGGGGTTGCAACATCCCCATCTGGGTTCTGGCTATTTAAATAATCTGGAAAAATTGCAAGGTGTCATGATTTAAGGGTTTGAACTCTGAGAGTTCAAATGCCCCCTTATGCTCATCTTTTTTTTAATCCAGATCAGAGCTTTTAAGGCTAATTAAGTTACTGCTACTATGGGTGGAGATACCCTCCTTGCTCATAGCCTTACAAGGGGAGGTAAGTTCCTCCACTAGTCCTGTCATCAGCAGAGGGGGGTTATCCCCATCCATAGTAGGAGTAATAGAAAAAATTTAGTTTCAACATCTTTAACAACTGTCATGGGCAAGCCATCCAACTTGAAACTTCTATACTCAACCTTTTGGAAAGCTCTAACTTTACCATTCCTTGGATCAACCTCCATATTAGAGGTCTCCTTGATATTAAGGTTCTTTTCCTGGGTTCGAGCCAACATTTCTTTTTTAGTATCATAGCCATGCCACCTAAGATTCCTCATTATTTTTTAATTTTTTTCTATTTGTTCTCTCGTATGTTGCATAACCATCTCTCGAGCACTTAGTTTTCCCCCATAGGAGAGGTGTCCACCCCTTCTTTGGTGGTCCTCCTCAAGGATAGATCTGATCGAGGGATTGGTCTCTTCTCTTGCTTTTTGGTAAGTTATTGCAACTTCCCTAGAATCAATATTATTATTTTCCCCCTCAAGCCTCTCTTGAGTCATGGAATTTCCAGTAATTACTAATTGTTCTTCTTTGGTTAGCATCAGATCGAAAGAGCCTTCCATCCTTAGATCTTAGCATGGGGGCCAAATGGCCTCTGAAGGAATCACCACCCCCCTAGGATTAGGGTTTGTAGAATTGAGCCCGATATCCAGATTGGAGCTCACTCTCGACTCAAAATAATTAGGGATTAGCTTATTATTTTGTTTAAGATCTTTCATTTTAGCCCTCCCCACAATATTGCTTCTAAGGATTAGGTAGTTTTTCCTTATATGCCCTTCTTTTTTAGAGAGGAAGCACGCATTGGCGCCTCCTAAGATTTCAATCTTGCAGTTTAAAATTGTATTTTTTGTTTTGAGTTTAATTTCATTTGGGATTTCTACCACAGGAGTGATGGATACTAGGACGCAAGCATCCATATGCAAAAGAGTATTTTTTGTTTTCTCAACCCTAATGGTTCTCCCATAGTGTGACAGGAGTTGCAGGATAACCCTCCAAAGTACAGGAGGCACATTTTTAATGTTTATCCATCTGGAGTAAGATAAGGCTAAGACCTCATTTAAGACACTTGGTGACCAGGCAACCGCCCTAAACACCGCATTTCCAACAAACCAAAATTCTTTATTTGTGGCCTTTTTTTTGCATATCTTTATCTCTAAAGAATATAAGGAAAAGACCTTTTTGTATTAATCTACATAAAGAGTGTTCAATTCCAATTTTTTATTCCAAACGTTTAATAACTAGTCATCAAATAATTTCCTCGAAGGATTTCTATTACAATCTAAAGCAACAAAAAATATTGTAGTGTTTTTAAGTCTTTTTTCTTCATTATTAAGGAGCTTTACCATGTCCTCATTAGGAATAAAGCAGTCTACCCTAAGGGGTGTGGAATATTTTTTACCTCCTCCAACCTTTGAGCCTTCCCTTCCATCTCCAACTACAATTAAGGTAGTCGTTGTAGGCACAGAGCCCTTTCACTGCCAACAACGATTTCCTTAAAGGACTTGGCTTCGTTGCAACCCGATTTTGCCACCTCCCCATCTGCCCCATTTTGTAGACAATTTGGGGGTTTTTCAGGCTCAAGATCACACACATCCATTAATGTTGTCTTGTTCACACCAGAGGGAATGAGTGGGGGGTTGCAGAGAGCCTACTGCCGCTAGGGTTTTACTAGAGCACTAGAGCAATACGCATGACAAAAATAAAAAATAAAGCACAAAAAAAAATTGGAGATCAAAAAAGCACATTAACTAAAAATCCACCTCAGGTTGTAGAACAAGACCTTAAAAAGGGTTAGAGAATACTTACTTAATGGCATAAAGCCATTTGAAGCCCGCCTTCGTATGGTGTTTCCTCAAAAGAAATGCCAGCGTTTCGCAGACCTAGGGTTTCCTGCCCTCCATCAGATTCTCTATCCAATTCTCAATTCCTTTCCTTCATATTTCAAAAAAAAAAAACCTATGTTTAGTAAAAAATGAAAATTAAATACATGATAAAATTAAAATATATCAAAACTATACTTGTTGGAAAGCTCGTTTTGAGGGCTACAATCTTGCAAAATATAATTTTTAAATGATGTTATTTAATCTCTCAAAAGGTAAAGAAAAAGTGTTTTTTTTCCAACATTTTGATAAGTGCGAAGGAGACTCCATTGTGGGTATGATTTAATAGTAGAGGGATTCTATCCAAGGGGATTTAATCCAAGGGGGTATTATCTATCCTTCTTCAATTAAAATCTTTTAGATGGAGCCTCTAAAAACTTAAATCATTAGTTTTTTCTAAAAATAGTGATTTTAGGCAAAAATCAGCATGGCCTAAAAGTGAGACACACATACACATATATGCATACATGTACATACAAACACATACACACATACATACATACACACATGTACATATATATATGTATACATAAACATGTACATATATGTACATGTAACTATGTATACATGTGCATATATAATATGTATGTATGTATATGTACATGTACATATGTATGTATGTATATGTACATGTACATATGTATGTATGTATATGTACATGTACATATGTACATATATAATATGTATGTATGTATATGTACATGTACACATGTACATATATACATATACATACACACATAAACATATATGCACATACATACGTACACATGTAAGATTAAAATCAAGGTCATTTATTTAGAGTTAGCTTAGGTTACAATTTAATTGGAGTTTAATAAAGGTTAAACAATGGTTAGAGATCAATTAGGTTGAGTAAGATTGAAAAAAGGTTGTCTAGTTAATTTTAAGGTTAAGGTTAGAGTTCAAATAGGGTTAGATGAATGAGACAAGGGGTAGATTTTAGGGTTTGGCAGATGATGTTAATCTAGAAGAATTTACATAATGACTAAAAATGACCTTGGCAAATGATGGTTAGAGTTAATTTTATGGTTAAGGTTAAAGTTCAAATAGGGTTAGATGAATGGGACAAGGGGTAGATTTTAGGGTTTAGCAAATGATGTTAACCTAGAAGAATTTGTAATGACTAAAGATGACCTTAGCAGATGATGTTAATCTAGAAGAATTTGCAATGAATAAGGATGTCATTTGAATTTAATGAGGGGTTTGAATGAGGAAATGATGTTAATCTAGAAGAATTTGTAATGATTGTTTCATATATTGTTTTTTCTCTCTTGGTAGGGTTTGTAGGATAAATATAAAGTGTTCTTAGTTCTTCTCTCTACCTGCTATTTGGACCTCACCACACCTACCCACTTTTGCACAAATGTTTTAGAGAAAAACATAAGTTGTAGCATTTTTAACATCCAACTTTGGCTATATGTAGAAGTCATGATAGAGTGCTAGATTTGGAGAGTAAACCATATAGAACCTTAAATATTTATGGTGTTAAGTGTTCAATGATGACCTACTTGTGCTATCATAGTGCACTACAAATGTTGTCTATCTTATCCATGCATTCACTGAGTCATGGAAATGAATTAATTGTTTTAAGTTATCTAAACAGATATTTTTTCCTAACTGGATCATACCTTTGAAGGAATGCCATAGGTTTTCTATTGTATTTCATGGCATTTGATGTTAAAGTATTTGGGAGTGCATGAAACAAAATATTTCAACATCCCATTTTCAAATTTGAGGAATTTCTCAAAATATAAGTTAAAACACATCATTAGTCAGTGGGTGTTTCATTTTAATGAAAATTGGTTTCAAGATTGTATCATTTTCTATTGGTCCATTTTTATCCGTTTATTGTTTCTTTAATATAAACTTTAGAAACTTTTACTTGCAATTGGAAGGTATGTTATGATTTTTTGTTTACCTTATACTCCTTTTTTATTACAACATATATTTTCAATATTCCTTTGGTGTTATTCATCCCCTTTTGCAGTGAAACAAATTTTCAAAGTGTTATCCATCTCCCATTTTAGACTAAATTAATTCTTAGTTAAATTATGATTATATATTTTCTCTAGTTGATATATTTTCCTATGTAACCTTTCTAATGTTACTCCTACATTCAGTTGAAGTAGTGAAGATAAATCATAAAACCAATAGTAAATCAGTGGTTTTCATTGTATAGGGGTCAATAAGCTACTTGACCAATGGATGTTTTTACTAGATATATTATTTCTGGTGTGTTAAAGTAGGGTCTAGTTAAGCTCTTTCGGTTAAGATTGCCATCTATTGTAATCAGAGTATAGTCTTATGAAGCTAGTTTGAAGTTTCATTCAAAGGAATTTGGAGATGAAATTTGAAGACAAACATCTTACAAAATAAGTGAAAATTAAATATGCTTGAAGACTGCATTAATGATTTAGCCAGTACATTGCGACCTTTAGAGCCTTTCTAAGAAAATCTACCAATGGTTTACAGTATTGTTGTTTCTAGATAATGAAGACTTCCCTTTAGGTGAAAGCATATTTATAGGTTGCTAGGACTTGATTTTCAAATCTTAAAATTGATACATTTATCATTCATCTAGTAAACCTCTTTATTCTTTACAATGTGATCAAACACTATATGGTTGCAAATCCCTTCTTTTGATCCACATTATGTGCTATAGTGTGTATAAGATTGATATATATTTAAAGTTGAGGGAAAACATCAATTAGCATTGACAGTATTTATTTTCCTCATCATTGCAAGTTTAATTTAAAGTTGAGGGAAAACATCAATCAACATTGATGTTATTTCTTATCCTCATCATTGTAGGTTTATTACAGTGATTAATCTGTAAATATAGAAGTGGATGCAATAAAAGGAAAATGTGCTATCATGAGACAACAATATTTCTCTCCTATGTCTAGCAATGCTATCTTTTAACATATGTTCTTCTACAGTTGCATCTATGATCCAATTAAGGGTACCCTGAAGCATGTAATTATTATAAATGCTAAATACCAGAAGGAATTAGGGCATATGACAATAACATAATAACAAATTACTATAAGCAAAAAAAAAAAACTAGGGTAATTATTTTAGGAATTAGGGCAGAGGACAATGGTAATTCTTTTAAATGTAGGTAATTATTTTAAATGCTTTGGATCATATTATGTGAAGTAGGTTTATTAAACTTTATTTGTCGATATGCATGGCCTCCACTTGACATATATCTTGGTATTTAGTCAGTCTAGGCCTTATTGAAAGCCTTCTCTCTCGTGTAGCAAAAGTATTGTCTTCATCATAGCTATCTTCAACTTTATAATATTTTTTGCTCTATTTTATAGATTATAAGCCAATAGTGTCATAGCGTGATGGGTGTTCGTCTATTGCTGTTATATCATAATATATGTTGAGGGTTGTAGAAGAAATTCAATCTATTAGATGTAACATAAAGAAAGGGGTTGTTATGTTGGTAATATTCTTTAGTTTTCTTATGGGAGCGTCCTAACCATCTCTACATGTAATAGCTTGTTTTTCAATTTCTACTAGTTGATAATTTATTAACAATTATCCCCTGGTATATAATTGTACAGGATAGTTCTAGTTTTTCTCTTTTGTTACATGAAGCGATTTAACCACATATCTAAACTAGTAGAAACCTTGACACTATTTAGCCACCACTAAAAACTAACTTTTTGCAAGAAATAGAAGCACTGTCTAATAGTTAAAGCACAAATACTGTTAAAAAGCATCCAAATACCAATACTTGAATCAAGGCAGCCAAACTTTAACATTTTATGCAATAGCACTATGAAAAGAATGAATTTTGAGGTACCAGTTTGGCAAAATGGATGTTCATATAAGAAGACTTATAATGCTACTATAGATGCCCAACAACTCATGAATAATGCTCTAGAAGAATAACGCAACACAAAAATAGAAACATATACAAGCAGAGAGGAAATATAGAGGGTAGATAGAGGAAATTAGAGGATTTTTATTTAGTTTTAATGGGAAAGAGGACAAATTCTTGAAGGCAGAGACATCATATTGGAGATAGTGAATAGAGGAAGATTTATACATCAAATAGAAGGAAATTTCTGAGTGTTTGAAGAGGTATTTAGCATTAGCATTCAGGTAAGTAAATTTGCATTTTCTATTGCTTGAAGAAAAGAAAAGGTTTTTCTTGATTTATGTATGACTAAATGATAAATCGAATAGGAAAGAAGAACTATCAATTGTATTCTTGGAAATGATTATATTTTCCTTATTTTATGATTGAAAGATTGTATTCTTGGAAAAAGCTTCTTAGAAACAACAAGATTACTTGTTTGGAAAAACTTAGGAAACATAGGTTCAATTAGTAAATCTTTTTAATTTCAACACATGTGTGGTTTCTATTGAGTTTATGCATAGAATTAAATGAAATACCTTTGGAAAGGGTTTCATATTGCCATAAATTTCAAACCCAAGAAAAATTGCAAATACCTTTGGCGAGGGTTTCATATAATTGCCAAAAATTTCAAACCTAAAAAAACTTTGCAAATACATTTGGCGAGGGTTTTATATTGCCAGAAATTTGTTTAAAAAACCACTGCTAATTTTCTTTTATGTTATTCAAGCCAAATATGTAAAATGCATTTAGGCATTATTTCATAATGCTTACAATTTTCTTTTACACTATTCAAGCCAAAAACGTAAAATGCAAAGGCTTTTCACAATGCTTTTCTAAACTTGAAACATATATTTCACCAATCAAACAGACAACCATAAGGCAACTGATGTGTGCCAATTATAAAGCACCAAATTTCAACAACCTTTCAGCTCAAACAAATGCATATAAATCTCAAACTATCACGTATGCCACACAAACAAATCACAACAACATAGCTATAGAATTGGAGAAAATATGGCGGAGCCTGGGTGTGCTCGAGTCTATTTATTATTGCTAGAAAACCCTACTTCAATCGATGGTTGCTTGCTCAAACCTTTTCCGCTTGAACAAGCAAAATGGTCAGGCCCCTTTTTTATTTTTATTGCCCATTGTTTTGACTGGAAGCTTTTCGGCTGACAACATTTTAGCCAAAACATTATAGGCTGAAAAGGTATTGCTACTGTAGACATCAAATTTGGACACTTAATTTATCCAAATCTTCCTTTTCGTCTAAACATCCTCTTAGCCTTTTAATTAAATGTATTACTGTTTTTATTTTATTTTAATCTGTAAATATATTGGTGACAATGCACTTAAAACCTTACCTACTTAATCATCCCTCGGTCTAACCATTTAATCAAATTCCCCTAGTTAAATTCATCAATATTCCTCTCTTAATTAAATAAATCATTTTATCTAATCAAGTCATCTCTTTTGTTAATTAAATCAATCCATCTAATCTAATTATCCCTATTTAATTAAATAATCAATTTATTTGATTAAATCTCTAAATCTATCAATTAAATTAAATAGAATTAAACCTTATTTGATTTAATCTAACACCATCTTTTAACTAAATAAATCAAAATCCTTATTTAATTAATTTCTTGTCATATTCCTCTCTTATTTGATTTAAAATAAATCTATAAATTTGAGTCAAATAGGTCACATCATCTAACCTCTCTCATTAAATTAATTAACTCTTGATTAATTTAATCTCATCTCATGTCTCATCCTCTAGATAATGCAAGTTGCACATGAAAATAGATTTAATTCATTTATTAAATCTCTATTTTCCTCACAAGGCATCTTTTAGAATATTCTCTCAATTTGAATTCAAAAATTTCAAATCAACATGTACATCCAACAAGGCAATAAATTTATCTTACATGTCCTTTGCCTTGAGCCAAGTGGCATTTATTGCATTTTCCCTTCCCTCTTACATGTCATTTCAACAAATTTTAAATTCAAAATTATGCATTTATTAGCACAAACCCCAAATCTTGCACATCCTTCATCCATTCATAGATTGACAAGTGGCATCATACCATTGGATGAATGTTAGTCCCACATTGCACAAATTTGGACATTCATCCATCTTGGCATTCTATAAAGAAAGAGTTCATATCCTCATTTGATCATCCACAATCTAGGCAAAGTTACCATACTCAAATATATCTTGAATTTCATCCATTATCATTGAGTCATAGCTAGGTTTTTGCAGATTTTGGCTTGGAGTTCTCATTCTTCACCAACAGAGTGGATCAATCATCTTCAACACATCAAGCTTGCATCATAGGAATTGGGAAAGGGCCAATTTTCACATCAAATTGGCACCAATTCCCCCATCGGATCATGATTTTGCACATCTAAGTAGGATTCAATCTTTGTTTTATCATTTCCATTGTGTTCTCTAATATTTTCTTCCTAGTTTGAATGTTGTAAATGGATTTCATGGGGAATCCTTGCTTTGGCTTGCAATCTCTTGTCTAACTTGTTTATTCTTGTTGTTTTGCAAGTACCAAGGTTGGGCTTCGCACATTACCCATGCAACTGAGGAGTTAAAGAACAATCAATCTCAAACAGTTCATCCAAAATCTTATGGGTGTTTGGAGAGATGTAAGGATTGCCCAGTGGCGGTGATCAACCCATAATCAGTAGCTAAAAATGTGTTGTATGTATTTGAGCATGCACTCATTTGCAAATTCATGGGGGTCAGAATTTCTTTGCCTTTTCTAGATAATTCGGTCTGTAACAATTGGAACCCTGAAGGAGATTTAGAAGTCATTTTAGGAGATAATTGGTATTTCTTCATGGTCTTCTCTCAAATTGTTGATTATAATGTCATTTTCAAAGGGGGGCCATATTTTCACAATCAAGCAGGACTTTTTATCAAACCCTAGCATCTAGGTTTTGATCATTCGAAAGAGATGCCATCAAAAATCTCAGTTTGGATTCGCCTCCCCCATCTTTTGTTGGAGTTTTGGCACAAAGACATCTTGCACTTTATTGCAACTATTTTACGAAAGCCTTTAGGCCCCTCCCGTTAGACTCTCGATCGAAGGGTAACTTCTTTTCTCATTTGTGTGTGGAAATTAATTTAAATAACCCTTTACCAAAGTCTCTTGGAATTAGATTGAGAGGTTTATGTTGGATTATAGGTGGATTATGAGGCCCTTCCTTTTCGTTGTCATACTTGCGATGAATATGGGCATTTGCAAAGGAATTTCCCCAAGTTGCAAGCCAAAACCCAACAACCTTTGTTTGGTGTGCAATCAAATACTTCCAAAACAAAAGGAAAATCATCGATTTAGAATGAGGAGCTTGATTCAAATGGGTTTATACCTATGAAATCTCAGTCGAAAGAAAATGTGTTAAACTGCCAAAAGAAATCCGTACTTAGAGAGGCTTTGGAAAAATATTTGACGTTCTTGAAAACTTTGAAGAGTTGGATTCAATGAAACGTGATCACAGCTTTGGGACCCAGATTTGTCAAGGTTCGGATCCTATTGGTCAATACCCTTTATTCCCTACTCCAACAACCAACATGCATGAAGTCTCAAAGGAAGCATTTCTTCCCTCTTCATCCCCAATTGAGCAGAGGGCTTCTATGCAAGAGACTATGGGGTTTCCTATCGATGATTCAACTCTTAATCCCTTAGAGGAATTTCCTCAAGAGAACACAATCATTGTTGGGCTTAATGAGTTGGGTACGGATTCTGGGGCCAAAGATGATGGGAAGAAGAAGAATGGGCCTCTTCTAGGCATCCACCAAAAGAGATTAAAGAAAGTGATTGGTGATAAGATGGCTAAATTTGGGAGGAAAAAGGACTTGGAGAAGATGAAGATGATGGGAGATTCTTTGGTGGAATCTAGTGTTGTTAAGACATTGGACTCCCATTTTGCTTCCTCCCATAAATGATTGTGATATCTTGGAATGTGAGGGGTTTGAGTAGCATCCCTAGACAAAAGGCTACTCGTGATTTAGTTTGTAACCATAAACTTGATATGTTTTTCATTCAAGAGACCAAGCTCCTTGTTGATGTTATGATGAAGACTACTTCCAAAATTTGGAAGAGAGGTCAATGCCAATGTGTTGGATCTCAAGGTTTTTTTGGTGGGGTGGTATGTATTTGCAACCACTGCAAGATCTCACCTCTTTGGTGGATGGTTGGAAGGAACTCCCTTTCTTTGTTAGCATTCTATTCTGATTTTGGATCGGTGGTTTTATTCACCAATGTGTACGCGCCTGATGATTTTCTTGGTAAGATTCTACTCTAGTCTCACATTAGATTTATTCATTCTCTGGATTTTGGTAGGAGACTTTAATTCTATTTACAACTTGGAGGAAAAGCTGGGGGGAGTGAGTCATTTGGGGCCTTCTTCTTCCTTGCTTTAGGATAATATCAAGTTTATGAATTTAGTGGATGTTCAACCCATTAATGAGACCTTTACCTAGCATAATCGAATATGTGGGGAGGGCTCCATTTTTGAGTGGCTGGACAGGTTTCTTGTCTCTACTAAATGGATTGGGAATAACTAGACTTCTTCCTCTAAGATCATAGGGTGGAAGGGGTTTGATCATTAATCGATTAAGATTTCCTCATCTCGGTTCTCCATGGTTAACCAACCCCCCTTATAATTCCAACTAATGTGGCTTAGGGATCATAGCTTATATCACCTTGTGGAGCAATGGTGGGGTTGAAGGGAGGTTTGCCTTTGGCATTGCTATGTTCTCTTTCTTCAAGAGGCTTCAATTTGTCAAATTCAAACTTAAGAGATCTTGGTAAAGGAAAAAGAGGTGGGAATATTATTTCTTCTCTCATGACGATTGAAGGGGAATAATTAAACTCACTTTAGGCTATTTCTGAGGAGGTGGTTTGTTTCTTCTCTTCTTTTTTCTCAAAATATGTTCCTCTTGCTTTGGAGGAGGAGAATTTGGTTTTGGATTGCATCCCCTCTTTGGGTTATGTGGAGATGAATAACTCTCTTCTGGTGCCCATCTCTTTAGTGGAACTTGAGGATATTGTCTTCCAAATGAAGAAAGGTAAGGCCCCTGGACTTGATGGTTTTCCCATTGAGTTCTTTTAGGAATTATGGGATATCATCAAAGTGGATTTGTTGGAGGTGGTTGTAATGTCCCCTTTCTAGCTAGTGGTTATGGGAGACAAGGTTAGCCTATTATTATGGTTCTCGTAGGCTAACGAGGTGTTTAGGGGACATGTGAGAGGGAATTCATAGTCTTCAGAAGGATTGTGTTTTTACCTCTACATATCTAGTCCTATGTTTAGTTGGTTGGTTGGCCTTTTGAGGTAGTTCACGACTTTTATTTGCGACTTGCTATTTATAGCTAGTACCACCAGTTGAGTGGTTTCATGTCTATAGGGGGAAATTGTGCAGAAGGGACTCTCAAGAGCTTATTGCTAGACTTTTTCTATGAGTTATTGAGTTATTAAGTCGTGTTACTTTAATAATATTCTATTATTAAAGTGATTATTAATTTAGTATTATAAAGCTACTTTAATAAAGTACTTTATAGCTTGGTTATTAATAGGGGAAAATTAAGTGACTATAGTAAAAGAATTACTTTATGCCACTTTATGATTATTCAAGTGAAATGGGCGTAGACCTTGATAAAGGTTTATTTATTAAGTGATTTCATAAGCTAAAGTGGGTGTGGGCCTTTTGAGAGCAATAAATGTTATTTTATTATTAAAATATCAAAACCCTAACTTGGGCATGAAAAAGCATAAGGAGAAGAGAGAGCTTCATTGTAGGCATCCAAGTTTATCATTCAAACAGAAAAAACTAAGCACAAGGTTGTAGCTGTGAAATTACAAGTTGATACAATGACAAAAACCCTCAATTAGGACATGATCTACAAGTGTGAGATACCATCTAAGGGTTCTATCATGGATGGATTCACACAAAGACCATCAATTTGAGCTTTGACAGGGTTATTTAGCATTTACTTTCAACATATATAGTTTACTTCAGCAATATTGAATAAAACATAGAGCATTTAGCACTTGTAGGCATGTGGGAGCTTGACATCTTGAAATCTTCACCTAGAGTGTCTTACTTCTCCAGATGAGGCCATACCAATTTTGTTCTCTTGCATTTATTAAGGTGTCTAGGTTAGCTAAGGTTACAAAGGTCTAAATGGCAGATTTAAAGACTTCCATTTGACACATGTGAGCTAGAGAAAGAGGTCATACAAACCAACAAAGGATTGAAGGAAAAACATTTAGAAATTAAGGCTACAAATTCCTTGTCTTGAGGCATCTAACATCATTCACCCCTTCAACGTCAAAATCCAGTTGAAAAACAAGCAATTTGGAGCATGACATACTTGCATCTAATTGTTGTGATTGCCGTGTAAAAACCCATGTTCCAATTTAATGCATTATGGCTTAAGGGTATTGTCTTATTATGTTCTAATAAATAAATATTATTGGGTTCTCGTTTATTTATGCAATTTCCCTTTAATTATTTTTTTATATCAATTCTTGAAATTGTCGACGCTGTCGTGCGACAACACAAAAAACAAGAAAAATAGATTTTCATAGTCAGGAGTCTTATACTAACAAGCAGATGCTCAAGGCTATAAATTCTACCATCCTCACTTTAATTCCTAAGGAGGGTACCAATTCCTTAGACTCCTTTCAACCTATTGCATTATGCAATGTGATCTACAAGATTATCACTAAGTTGATTGTTGAAAGGCTGAACAAATGCTTGGATCCCTTGGCTTCCATGGAGCAAGGTGGTTTTATTAAGGGTAGGCAAATTGTGGATGGCATAGTGAAGGCGACTGAAGCTATTCATTCCATGTCCTCATCCAAATAAAATCCATGTTCATCAAATTGGATATGTCTAAAGCTTATGATAGAGTCAGGTGGTCTTTCCTTTACTATATTCTTTTGGCCTTTGGTTTCCACACAAAGTGGGTATTGTGGGTTATAAGTTGTGTGACCATGTCTTCCATTTTTGTTCTTGTTAATGACACTCCCTCACTTATCTTTTTTGTTGGTCAAGGGCTCGGGAAAGGGGACCCACTTTCCCCATATTTTTTTTTATTTTGATGGTTGAAGGTTTTGGGAGGTTGTTGAAGTAGTATAGGGATAGAGGCTCCATTCGTGGTTGGAGCTGGTTTTAGGGTTTGGAAGTGTAGACTCATCTCTAGTTTATTGATGATACTGCTCTCATAGGTGTTGCCAGGATTGAGGAGGCAATTAACTTTAGGAAGGTATTGGATGTGTACTTGACAACTTCTAGCCAAAAAATTAATGAGGGTAGCTCTCATATTCTTTTCTTCAATACTCTTGTTTTGATTTAACGTAGAATAGCCAACATTCTCCACTTTCAACTTGGTAATCTTCCCTTGGAGTATTTGGGGATTCCTCTTTGTGCTAACACCTTGAAGAGGAATGATTGGCACAAGATCTTGGATACATTTTGCTCTAAGTTTAATCATAGGACCTTTAGATGGTTATCTTTAGCTAGCAGGGTGACTCTTATGTTGTCTATCCTCTAGGATATTCCTTTGTATAGGTTCATGGTGTTATCTACTCCTAAGAGTGTGCTCAAGGAGTTTGATTCCCTTACTAGGAAATTTCTTTGGGCAGGAAATCTTGACATCTGGAAATGGAGTTTGGTGAGCTAGGACCAGGTTTGTAAACCAAAGGAGAATGGTGGTCTTGGGCTTAGGTAGTCAAAGCAAAATAGTCTTGCTTTGGTTGCAAAACTTTATTGGAGGTGGTGTAAATTTCTTGAGAACTATTGGGCATGCATTCTTAATTGCAAATACTTAGGAGTGGCCAACAAGGATATCCCATGTATTATGCTATTTGGTAGAGGTTCTATGATTTGGAACACTATTAAATGGGGTTCAACTCTCATTAAGAAGGATCTTTTTTGGATCATTTAGAAATGGGAGCAGACTCTTTTTTGGATTGATTCTTGGGATGGGAAACCTCCTATTATAACTTATTTTCCTCATCTTTGTGCTTTAAGTGAGGTTTTTGTGGCTACTGGATGGTCTAGGGTGAGTATTTTCAAATCGTCTTTGCTTTTGGGAGGTACTATAATTTATTAGTGGCATGATTTAGTTAGTTGGCTGGATGGTGGCTCTCAAGCCAAGAAAAGTGTTTTGGCATCTATTTTGGTGAAGAGGCCCTATTATTCTTTGAAAGCCAGGGATTTGTTGGCTTGGGGTCATGAATCTAAGGTTATCTACTCTGTTGCCCAAGGATATGATGCTCTGGTATCTCAACATGCTGAGGTGAGAGTTTATCCTTGGTAAAATGCATTTTAAAAAAGGTTGGGTGGCCCAAATGTAACATGTTCTTATGGTTGTTGAGTCATAACAAATGCCTTATATGAGAGAATATCAGGAAATGTGGTTATTGTGGGCCATCTCTTTGCTTTTTATGTGGATGTAGTAAATAAATTACTTCTCATCTATTCCTTCAGTGCACTTTT
>VDFB02382290.1:0-17793 GCA_007258455.2 Sequoia sempervirens | reverse complement strand
AAAGCAACCCAAGCCAAAAGGCAAACGGAAAAGCAAACCTAAATCTAACTATGTACAAAGTAGGCCCTGGGAGGGAACCTATGCTTGGAAATAATGCTTGAGGAATTGCCCATTGACTGGCAATGGGATATCCCCTCTTGTTCGTGTCCGTAACTTAAATGCATTATCTCCTAGGATATTAGAAGCTTGACAAGGGCCCAACCACAATTTGTCGATCCGTCTGTTCATTACTCCTTGATGCTTGGCCAAACTTTCCAAAGCTTCATCCCTTTTCACCTCCAAGTGCATCAACTAAGACAGCCTTGTTTGAATTTGGTCTTCTCCCTCATTGACTTCTTCACCTTCTTTCTCTAAAGTGGTTGGTTGCTCCAAGGAGATCCTATTCACGACCCTTGTGTTTTTTGAATGGAAAGCCTCATGAATTCTACATGAATTGGGTAACGACAAGTCTTCGATGGAGGCATTTTCTGTCTCTTGCTTTGCACCTTTTAACACAGAATCTCTGAACATCCCTTCATTCTCATTCCCATTTGAATCGTTTTCAATCAATACTTCGGTGGAGGAAGGTGCATCCTCTAAAAGCTTTTCTCCATTTGAACTCTGCAATATGAGGACTTCTTGCTTGACAGGTTTGTATGAACCTGTTGTGACCTTTTCACACATCGCCCCATTCAAGATGGGGACCCCCTAATTTTTGCTCCATTCCGGTCTTTTGGCTTGGGTTTTCTTCTCTCTCTCTCGCTCTGTCTCTTTTCTGGTGTCTGCCTTTCGAGGGGTTGTGTCCGTCATTGAGCTTAAACGCGAAATATTGGCCAAGTCTAAAATTAGGGTTTCATCTTTTCTGGTCAATTCAAGGTCAAGTAAAGTGAGTAAATTGAAAACTGAGCTTAACAATGTTGTCAGCAGACATCCAGCAGGCTCTCAGCCAAATTTCATCGGATTCTGAGGTACTTACTATTTTTAGTAAGTCTGCTATTCAGGGCAATTTGTTAGCTATTTCGAGATTCCGATCATCACACTGCATTCAGAGTATATCAGACTGCTTGCATGCCAAATTTGAGCAAAAACGGACAACTTACTATTTTTAGCAGTCCGGCTACCAAGGCAGATTTCAGGGTCCAGATGCAGAGTTTTTCTTTGCATGTCTGGATATTCCTTCTGGGTTTTTCGAGCCCTTCGCGATGACGTAACATGCAAGTCGAGATGACCACTTTCAAGATTCAGCCTTCCGAGGCTATTTTTAGGGTTTGCATGTCGAGCTTTTCTTTGCATGTCGGGTGATTCCTGATGGGTTTTTCGAGAGCTTCGCGATGGTGTGACATGCAAACGAAGATTCTCACTCAGTAAGGAACTTGCTATTTTTAGCAGGTGTGTGGTCCTTTAAGCACCTCGCCAATCTTTCCAAGAAAGTTCATTCATGAGTCGACCAAGGTGTTGTTGCGGTAAAACGTATGCAAACGTGGATCTTTTGATAATGCGATGCAGTTTAATTAGGGTTTCCCAAATGTGAGCCTAAAAATAGGCATCAAAAAGTCAAATCTTCTTCGAACCTATAAACCATCATGTATCAAATGGGCCCTTCCAAAGCTATCTCACGTGAAATTTCAGGTCAAACGGAGCACTTACTATTTATAGTAAGTCAAATTGGAAACATGCTAAAAATAGTAAATCAGTTGCATGCGTCAGTGTCAGCCAGCAGGTCACGTGGTGAGGGTCGCCTCATTCGAATTTCACGTCGATCGGAGTTTGGGAGCTATCAGAAACATGAGCTTACTATTTATAGTAAGCCACCCTCAGAAACGGGCTATAAATAGCAGGGTGACCAAAAGTGACAGTGTCGACAAGTTGATAAAGGCATGAGGATGCTATGTTTAAAATTTCAGGCCATTCCGAGCTTCAGAAGTCCAAATTCAGAGAACTTACTATAAACTGCAGGGCACGATGCTGGCGAGGATGATGAAAATTTGTCTAAGTCTGGAGTCTCGTCCAGCAGGCATAGGAAAATGCGCCCATCTCAGCTAGGGGCGTGGAAATTTTTTTTAATGTGAGTTCATCCTGCTCGGGGGTCAAAATGCGCTCAAGACACCAGAAGTCAAAGAAAGTCAACGAAATTTCATCCTGCTCAGGGGTCCAAATGCGCCCAAGATGAAGGAAGGAAAAGGTTGAAAATTTTCTAAGTATGAAAAATCCGCCTCACCCCTCAGAATGCGCCCAAGATGCAAGTTTATCCTTCTCAGGCATTAAAATGCGCCCAAGGCAAAAAGGTCAAGGAAAAGTCAAACAAGTTCATCCTTCCCCCTAGGCAAAATGCGCCCAAACTGGGCCATGTCAAGACAAAATTTTAGAAGGCGAAGGGTCACCCAAAGGCGTTGGAGATTTCATCCTTCACAAGTATGGAAATGCGCCCAAAGCAAGGAGATGGTCAACAAAAGTCAAAGTTTTTATCCTTCATCACATGCAAAATGCGCCCAACTTGCAAGCTCGTCCTCCTCACCCTCCTAAATGCGCCCAAATGAGCTCACATGAGGACAAAAAAGCGAAGTTGAAGAGTCATCCAGTTGGTAGGTTCAAATGCGCCCATGTTTGGGTGTGAAAAGTGAATAAAATGGTAAGTGGGATGAAAACTTTGCCAAGGCGTGGTAAACTCAAGGTAAAAGGCTAGGCGTTATCCTCCTCCATAGGCAAAATGCGCCCAAGGTGAGTAGGGCGTGATTTTTCTCCAAGAGTGTTGGGCGCCTAAGGGGTGATTTTAGAATATCTTGAGGGCGTTAGAATTTGCTAAGGTGTGGTGAAGTCATAAGGCGCCTAAGGTGTTTGAAGGCGTTGAGGGTGTCATAAGGTGTTAGGAAATATTTTGAAGGCGTTGAAATGTTTGAGGGTGGTGAAAATAAAATGAAGTGTGCTAGGCGCCTCAGGTAGAAAATAAAATATTTGCTAAGTGTTGAAAACTCTCTAAGGCGTGGGACTTTTAATGAATATTTTCCAAGTGTGGAGTGAAATACAAATGAAGTGAGACGTGCCGGGAATGAATAAAATTTTCTAAACGAAGTTGATAAATTTCCTCTCCACTGGCAATCAAATTTTCTAAGGCAAGTCCTCAAAATGCAAGAGATGATTTAAATATTTTCTAAGGCAAATTTATTTTCCTTGGAAAATACGCCTAGAACCAAGATGATAAAATTTTCCGAAGCAAGCAACTCTTCTCAGTGATGGAGTCAGAAACGATGATAATGCAAGATGATTCAAATTTTTCAAGAAGTCAGAGCAACACAGAGTGATCACAGGCGAAGAACGAGTTTAAATGGTGAAAATAATATTTTTTCTAAGGTTCAAATTCGAAAAATCAAATGAACCCGTTCATTGGGTACCCATGAATTCAGAGCATTCTGAAGAAAATTTGCTTCTGGGTACTGAACATTCGTGATGATAGATGGATTTCCAAGTCTTCTGAGCTTTGCCAACACCTTTTCAGTAAAGAATTTAATCAGTGCTCGAATTGTGAATTTTCCTAAGGGAAAATTTTAAATTTTCTAAGGCAAACATGAATAAAATGAGTTTTCGAGATGAATTTTCTTCGAACAATGAATCTAAAGTCAGTTGCCTAGATAATTTTGATTAAACTCTTCGAGGATGAATTTTCCAGAGCAGATGATGAAGTTAAAAATTCGATTTCAAATGTCAAAGCTCCGGTTGGTGAGTTAAAAGAAGATGAATTAAATTAAATTTTCGAAAGCAAAATCCAAAACGCCAGTCAAAGTCAAGTTTCTAGAAGAATAATATTCCCGACGACTGGAGACAAGTGTCAGAAACACCAGAGAGGGAAAATTCGAATTCTTGAAGTGGAGTAGTGGAGTTTAATGGCACTGGCTAAAATTAACTTCTTCTAGAATTCGAGTTTTGGCTATAAAATGAAGACATTTTTCACTCATTTTCACAGCTGGAGAAGTCGAACTTGCTCAGTCCCTGTTCGGTAGCGAAGCATTGCAGCCGAAGTCGCGGATCGAAGAGTTTGAATTCCTTTGGCTGGAACCGAAAGTGAGTTCGTGCTTGAGGGAATTCGGATTGCCGTCGGTGGCGCTTAATTTGAGAGTTGGTCAACTGTTGTTTGAGGGAGGGGCACTCGCTTTCGCCGGGCTTGAGAGTTGATTTCAAATCTTTCGAAGCCGTCGAGAAGTGGCTTACTTCAAAGTCAAGGTTAAGGGTAACGGCCTTGCTGGGGTCTTGAGTCTGAAATTTGTTTAAGCTAGCTGAAGCTGCTAATAAGAGGGGCTTTCAGCCTTTTGTGCCCGTCCTACTATTATTCGCCGTAGATTGCTTTCATCAAGACATAGAAGTTCAAATTGCTGATTGCTGATTGAGAAGTAAAGTCATCAGAGTTCACTTAGAAATCTGTTCTAAGTGTCGGAATTCGAACTTATTCAAGAAAAGAAGCTGAGGTTTGCAAACACGAGAGTTATTGCAGCTTCTAGAATTCGACTGCAGCCCCTATATCATGCCTCATTTTTATTAAATTTAATTGCTGATGAATGTTTGTTATGTTGCAGATGGCTGAAGCGAGGACAACCGGAAAAGACAATGGTGCCTCAAGACAGGCTACGATCAAGAAGCTCAGCAAAACATTCATGTCGGAGTCGAAGTTTATTTCAAAGCTGGGCAAGTTGACGGATACTAACCTGGGCCCTGTCAACTTGGAGACCCTCAAGAACAGGCTGTTTGGAATTGGAAGTCATCGGGCTTCGGTCACTTCGCACAACATCGTCCGAAGTGGACTATATGCAGCTGCTGGTTTTCCGCCAGCTATTCAGTGCTCAAAGCTTATAATGGAGTGCGCCAACTGCTACGAGAAAGAACACCGGTCGATCATGTCACCAGATGGCCAAGTGCTTGCCAACCTTACTCCGGCAGCGATTGGTGAAGCTTTTGGGATCCCGGTGCACAGAAACATGATCTACAAATCCAGGGAGCAAGCGGAGTGGATGTATGCTTCTGCTTTTGAACGGTGCATGGATACAATTAACACTCACTGGATGAGCACCCCGAAGCCTTCTCGTGCGAAGTTGCCGAAACAGATCATAGCGGAGGACCTGAAGCAGGAATATTGTGATCTTGTCATGTTGCTGAGCAGGGTTGGTGGTTGCCCACAGTCCTACATTTTTGAGCCTTGGATGTTTTATTACATCAACCTGGTGTTAGAGGGCAAGGATTATGTCAATTGGGCTGAGATGATCAGCGATAATATACATGAGCAGCTCCTGAGCCTGAGGAGGACTAAAACGTTTTACATGAGCTCCTATCTTGTTTACTTGTTGGCACGGATGACGAGGTACAGAGGGATTTCTTACAAGGAACCCATCGGTTGTGGCTCTCACCAATTCAAAATCCATGAGGCGTGTACACAGTTGCACCTGTCGAGCACAACCTATTACAAACGTGTCAACGATTCATTCACCATGTACATCACGAGGCTGCTTCAGGAGAGGTTACATCACAGAATCTCTAGGGATGCCCAGGGGCTGATCGAAAGGTATGGGTGCTGGTTTATACAGTTTCCAAGATTTTCATACATTAGGCTGCAAGGTTTCTCTTCATACCCCTATAGGCTGCCTAAGTACCCAACAGATAAGATAATAATGCTAGAGATATCTAGACAGTTGCTAGCCTTTGACAAAATCCAAAAGAAGAAGAAGAAAGGAGGGATAGAGTTTCCAATTGTGATGGGCAACTCGGATGAGGTGTGTCCTTCAATACAGGCAGCTAGGGAAGCTGAGAGTGAGCTTCAATTTTATCACTTCTCATATCATACAAGCCGACAGCACTATGATCCGCACCATAACATCAATTGGGTTCTGTCGGAGGAGTTTAAACATAAGGCCACCATAGAAGATTATTGGGCTGATGCAGTTGATGAAATTGAAGTGAGGAAGAGAATGTTCTCTAGGTTGCCGATTACTCTGATCAGGGAGTGTGAGGTAGTCCCAGTTCCGGACCAGGTTAATGAGGATATGGATGTTGTTCATCCAGATTATGCAGCTGTTCGGGATACTCCACTTCCGCCTGTAGACTGGTCAGAGCCCGAGGTTGCAGACTTAGATACTCTTTCTATCCCAGTTATGACATTCACCAGGGCATGGGTTGATAGACAGGTGAACAGATTGAAGAGTAGGTCAATTGCCTTGACTTACAATATGATGGAAGATCACAGGACGCCCACCACAGGAAGGAAGAAACAAATTACACGAGGTCCAGAGTCCAGGAAGAAAGAAATAGTTCAGCCAGAGCCTCCACGAGTCACAGTGGCAGTACCTTTGGAGACACGTTCTCCAAGCATACAGGAGGTGTCTTTGTTTGCTGATCAGAGGATTGCAGTGAATCAGGTACCGGAGATACAGAGTGATATTCAGCCTCCACGGAGGGAGTCAATTGGCCAGAGTGCCAATGTACCTGTTAGGATTGATCAGCAGGATGATGAGGGGACTATTACTGACCCTCAGTTTCAGCAGGAATTAGAGGCGGCCATGGATGATGGTGATGATGATGATATAGTGCCAGGGGACACTCAGCCACTCGAGGACAATGAGCCCGTAATGAGTGGAAGCAGCGGAACAAAGCGAGGAAGTCGCAGCACGGAGCAGCACCGATATATACGGCGGAAAGTCCGGCATTGGCTTAGAGACAGAATGTGAAGAAGCCCGAGTGAGGAGATTGATCCAGCGGTTGAGATGGAAGAGTTTTTGAACCGGATCAGTGCTCCTCCGCCAAAGAAGAAGGCAAGAAAATTTTCGAAGATCTCCACAGATGAGGATGGCTCTCGTACTCTTCACGTTACTGTCCCACGAGTCGAGTGTGACCGGAATGAAGCAGCTCCGGAAAACTATGTGGTCACCACTCTTGACTTGGGACTTCCCACCGGGTGCCTCTCGATTGTTGAGGAGGTGATAACCCTTCCTTGCCCCAAGGATAGATTGTTCAAGAAAGAAGGAAAAATATAAGAAGCTGGAAACCAGAACACAAGCACTGGATATGTTCTCAGCGCTTGTCTCGGGTTTCTCGAGGGCAGATGCAACCGCTGATAGAGCCCAAAGAGATATTCCTAGAGAGTCGACCGCTTAGTAGAGCTTGGGGAAGATGGCACAGGAGGCGATAAATGGGTCACAGAGTTCCATCGAGACGTAGAAATTTTATGGAGGACCTTGCAATTTCTACCTTCGTAAATGTGCCTCTACCATTTTGGACACCATGGATGCGGTGGATCATGCTTTGGGGCTTATACCTCTATCTATCGAGTAAGGTGATCCACGCCTTTGAGGTATTGAGGCATGTGCCATTACAATTGCTGATTGATGGAGGTGTCATTCAGGCGAATGACCGATATGATTTCTCTCGATGGTATTCTTCGGCTATTACAGGGCGTGGCTTCTTCGATGCAGCACAGGCGGATTCAGCCAAGGTACACAGGGCTATGGCCAATATTATAGATGGAGTTTAGAACACCTTTGAGGCCATATTTGCTAGGCGGCTGAATCCAGATGAAGTAAGTTTTGATAATTTGAGGGGTTTGCTGGTTCCCTTCTTCGCAGATGTTAAGACCTTTGTACAGGATGACTTTGAGAATACTGCTACATTCTCCACTTTGATCCAGAACACGCAGGACTCCTTAGCTGCTTGGAGAAAATCTTGTACGAGGCATGAGCATTCAGTCACGGATTAGAGTTTCAGTTGGATTGTGTTCCACCTATTTCGGTTCAGGAAGTTGAGGCCGTACTTAGCAGATTTGTTGAGTTGGCAGTCAAAGAGAAGGCCAATGGGAACACACTACTGGACGAAGATCTTCTAGAAGACTGAATATGGAGCATTTATTGCATTTTCTATTTTTGGGAGTGAGTGGGAATCTTTGATTCATTTAATGTACCACTCCCTTATTCTGGCAGTTTTTAGGGTTAGGGCTGAGGTGGCACGATTCTGGCCACTCTATTGATTGTAACCCTAGCCGTCCTTTGGGACTTGGCTAGCTATAAAAGGGGGAGTCCCCCTCATTTGTAAGGCATTAGATTAGAAGATTAGATCAGTTAGAATCAGAGTAGACATTGAGAGAGCTTTAGAGCTAGATAGTGTAGCATTGTAGAGCATTTTGCATCATTTGGAGAAGAAAGAAAGTTTTCCCTTTGAAAACTTTTGAGGAGATTGTTGTGTAACACATTTTATGATAATAGATCTTTTCATTGATGATGGAATTCGTCTTGTCATGAAATGCTAGCAAGGTTTCTTCTTCCTTTCGTATCCAAGTAGATTAAATTCATGCAAGTAGCTTACTTCGGTGTGTGGTGTTTTATTGAGATAGCTTCGCTTTATTCCATACCACTAGCGGCTTGTTGATGATAAGTCCGCCTTGTGTGGTCAACTGGACATTATCTTGCGTTTAACTTCGGTTGTGGTTTACATACTTATATGCGTTGTTCTGATGGTGTATGTATGTTAAACTATAACTTGAATACCTTTTGCTATCCCCTTTGAAGATTGCACCGATTTTCTGAGGCTGTCCGACGGAGGCTAGGTGAAATCCGGTTGAAGTCTATTGAGACGAAGCCCCACATACCCTGCATTTAGAATAGAATATAAATTTCTTAGGCCCTTTCCCCTTTTACTTTCCGCACTTTTTGATTAGTTTTAGGAGAGAGACCACATTGCCAAATCATACACGTAAGAATCCCCTTCAAATTACATATCAGCTGCTAACTGTGAGAAATCTGGACAATTGTGTAAGTCCCCTCGTACGAACACAGCAAAACACATCAACCAATCTGGGTCTATTCGCACTTAAGGAACCTTGGGAGTTGAACATGCGAACTTTCTCGCAATCTTAGCGCATGGAATACTTTGATCAAGAGAGAACGGAGTAGCCCCAAACTATTTTGTTCTTCGGCTGTTTGGTATGGTCACAAAAACCGCATCAACAGGTATCAGAGCGGGTGACGAGCCTTTAGAAAAAAAATTCCGTGCCCTAGTTACTTGGAATTTTTTCCAAAAATTTTTTGAACGATTTTTCATGAAAAATCGTGCTATATTTTCGAAGATTTTTTGAAGAGCCAAAATTTTGAAAAAAAATTTGAAGTTTTTGTGTGGCTCTTGCAAAAATTTGAAGGCTTTTAGAGTCTGCAATTTCGTGGGAATTTTTTTTCTTCAACTGGCCGCACGATTCAAAGAATTTGTGATCACGTTTTTTTCTTTTCGGTCAGCATCGCTGCTCATGATTTCGTGATTGCTTGATGCAATTTCTTGTTGCTTTAAGTCGCGGTTCTGAAAGTCGCGTTTTAGCAGATTCTGGGCGCCGACGGATTTCTTTGTTTGCAGTTTTTTCTCAACCCTTCAGGTCGCAACTTCTTCATTTATTGATCGCGTTTTTGTCTATTTGGTGCGAACACATGTGAAGAAAGTCGTGTATTTGTCTCTTTCTTTCTAGCGCGAACGCGAGTGAAGAAAGACGCATATTTGGGCCGCGATTTATGTTCGATCTAAGTCTTCTTTTGGCGTCTGGGTGTGGATTCAAATACGGGTATTTTAGCCTCTTATTTTCCACGATTTCCTGAGACTTTGAAGACTTTTTTCTGCAATTTTTCTGGTCTTTAATGGCGGCTAGGGTTTTTAGAAAGTTGGACTAGGGTTTTGACCCTTTGTTTCAAGTCGAATTTTTTTTTTCAATTGTAGATTCCTGGTGGATTTTTTGAGATCTCAACTGGGTTGGTTTCAGTTTTTTCTGGGTGCATCATTTTCCTTGCCTCAATTTTTGTGCCGACAGATTTGTCTTGAATTTTGTGCCAGTTGATTGTCCAGTGTTCTGCCAGCTGATCACAACGTTACCTTGTTTTTTGTGCTTTGGAAAACGGGAGGGATGGCAACTTTGTCCAATGTTATGTTGGAAAGTTCACAGAGGTTTAATGGCAAGAATTACAACAAGTGGAAGCAGAGGATGCTTACCATCTTTGAGCACCGATGTCTAGATGCGCTTGTTCTTGGTACAGAAGTTTGTCCCAATGTTGCTGGGAAGGATCAAGACAAGTATGATGGAGGTAATAGGGAGGCAGTCATGCTTCTCAAATTATCTGTCACTGATGAGATGTTACCAAAAATACCTTCTGGTAAGTCTGCTGCGGAGATCTGGAAGCATTTGAAAGATCTTCATGAAACCTCGGACAAGAGCAGGGCTTTCTTCCTGAAGAATATGATCTTTTCTATTATAATGGATGACCAAGTGTCTTTGCAGGAGCACTTGATGAAAATAAAAAATATTCGTGATCAACTGGAGGCCATTGGTCGTAAGATGGAAGAGGAGGATATGGTGGTGATTGCTTTGAAAAGTTTGCCACACTCCTACGAACACTTCATCGAAACGCTCAACATTACATCCACCAATGTTGACTTGAAGTTTGATGAACTGTGCAACAAGCTTTTGCAGCAAGATAGGTGGAGGAAGCAGTTTGGGAGCAGCATTGAGTCTCCTAGTGTTGAACAAGCATTTACTGCCAAGGATGTTTGCAAAGGTTAGTCCACTCAGCAGAAAGGACGAGGCGATTCAGAGGAGAGCTATAAGAAGAAGTCTATTACTTGCCATTACTGTGGGAAGATTGGTCATATACAGAGGTATTGTAGAAAGCAGTTGGCTGATGAGAAGTCCAACCAAGAAGCGTCTCAGCAAAGTGCTCACGTGGCAAAGCAAACTGAGCGCAAAAGGAGTCTGCATACTATGCATTTTGATGACTAGCACAATATGGGTAGACTTAGTTTTTGTTTGTACGATGACCATTAAAGGAGGGTATTAAAATAATAATGTAATATTAATGGTCATCTTAGCGTTATTAGGCAACTTAGCTGTTTTTTTAGTAATTGTTTTAGCTTTAGTTTATTTTAAGCATATTTCTGTTTTTTAGCTTTAAGTTAACGATTGTTTCGTTTTAGAAACATCGTCTTGTTTTTCCTTATAAGGAGCCTTCGTCTCCAATTGTAATCATCCAATCTTGAATATCAATAATATTTACAGAATCAACAACCCAAAGTCTAAAAATATTAGGGTCAGCAACAAAAAATTGGTACAGCAGTCAATAATCCATAATAATGACAGTTTGGAGACTAGAAATAACTGAACAGACTTGAAAATCCCCTCAAAAATAGCTGCACACTTCTGAAACCCTTACAAATAAGCAACCTTGTGATGGAACATGCATGTTCATCTACAAATAGCGAATTGTAATGGCAGGACATATGGAGAACAGCAAATCTAATGTTGGAAACCATTTTTACCATGGCATTTGGTTCACGTGTATTGCAGCCAACACTTATCCCAAACATATTTAGTTGGTTATATTCAAAAAAAATTCCCATTTCACAAATATCTCATTGGGTAACCACCTTAGGAGAGTGATAGTGAGTACATCCAAGACAAACCACACATTATCATAGTATCTTTCCTTGAAATCTTCGTGCAATCCCTCTAACTTTCTTAATGGAAACACCATGCCTTCTCAATCTGTGATGATACCCTATACTCAATTGTGATCATGAGAATTTAAGCACCATGCAATGCTGGTTCCACCTAAGCCAAGTATAATTACCAAAAGATGACTCACCTTTAGATGTGGTGGTAATCGTTGCCCATTGAGGTTCCATTCCTCTTTCCATGACGCATCTTGGAGTTTCCTCTTTGATGCCTAGTAGCACTACCACTTTGCTTTTGGTTTTACATTTCATGATGAACTTTCACATAAAATGCTCCCAATGCAATCTCAATGTTTTGCTAATCTCTCCAAGACCCATGATATAAAATCTTTGCAAATCTCTTGTTCACCGAAAGTGGTGACCATTCGCTTTTCTCCCATGATGCTAGGAGTTTGGAGTGTCTCATACTTCATGAGTCCCCCAACTTGCTTGAAGCTTGATACCCAAAACACCATACCAAACTTAGTCACAAAATCTTGAGCATCAAAATGAAACCTATTTTGCTTACCTTAATCTAGCATCAAGCACCTTGAGGTGACCATCTCCATTTGGCCATCACCCACGATCTTGTCCCAATAGTGATCTATGAACTGTAAATCTTGATCCTTCACAATGTGGTTAGGATGCACAACCAACCCTATAGGATCCCTCACCAACTTCCTTTCAACCCAAATGCCTCTATCCACTTTGACCATCAAAAGATCATGTGGATCGCAAATGCAAAAATAATCATAAAGTTGAATCACAGAATCTACATGCCCTGTACTACAAGTTGTATCTCTTACTCTATCACCTTTTGCATTCTTTCCATTGTGAAAAAAAAATTGCAATGACATAAGGAGCAACAAATTTTGAACATTTTTGTACCTTTGGCTGCAAACAAAATGCCCGTCCTCATTTGCCAAAAGAAAGTTTGTTGAGATATCCTCAACACCTTCATTCTTGTGACTCAAAATCCTTAAATTAGGTTAAGGCAAAATGTTCTTCACGAATGTATACCCATCCACAATGTTGCTCAGTAAATCAATCAATGGCACATCTTCCTTCAACTTGAACTCTTTATACCCAACAAATAGAGTTTTTCCCACCTTCATCTCATCAATTTTTAGCCGGTACACGCAATCATTAGAAATCAACAAGGAATTTTCACCTTCAACTTGCTCATAAGGTTCCTCTTGTTCTTGCTCCATGATGTCTTCTAGCTTTGATTTTTCTTCCTACTCTACTATTGTAATAACCCACCTTTATTTTTTTCAAAATCTTTACCCATTAGCGTTAGCCAGATAATAATAATAAGCAACTAAAGTAAACTTCCTTCCACTTTCTAATCACCCAAATCTCAATGTGGGCATGTCATGTCCCCGTCGTCGTGACATTAAGATAATAAAATACACAACCATATTAGTATAATTATAATTGTCACAGACAATATCATTATAATTATCATATTATAAATATTGGAATATAAATACTGATAAATTAAATATTATAATAAATACTAAAAATATATATATTTAAGATGAATCAATAAAATCAAGCTATTAGAATAGGAAACATATAATATATAATAATATTATAAGTATTGAATACAAACAATAAATAATGATTATCATCAGAGACACATAATATTGTATAAGAGACATTACACACGATTATTATTATTATTCATCTTGAGCGATTCACATTGATTAATATTGTCGATACATATATATTCTAGAACGGAAGATTGTGAACAAATAAATTATAGCCACCGATTTATTGATACCCTCACCACCACAAGGGCAATTTATATTGCTTTTGGCGATCTCATATTACTACTAATTGTGCATATTACTATTATTGGCGTTTATAATATGGAGGGCATTATCTCATATCGGCTAGGAATATTAGATGTTGCTTCGGTGAATGGCGTCGAATAACAATGAATGTAGCACTTCCCTCAAATACCTCTCTCAAGCATCGATATTATTGTGGGAATCACAAACTCAAATATGTTCTCATCAGCATTCATTTTTGGTTAAATTACCATGATCATATCTTGAAGTCAGGAGGAATAGAACACCACAATAGATAGTATCGGGCCTTTTGATTATTAACTACTGCTACCAATATCCTATACCAAATCTGGGTTTGGAGTTAGTAGGCTCTTAACCTTACTTTGTCGTCATAGGTGTTATTTTCATTCGCAAGCAATATATAAGAGACGCCCAAGACTTTCTTTGACATCACAATTGTCCGATAGCTGGAATCGTGATCTTCAGAATATATCGAGCCGTGTATCAACTGTGAAGAAGCCAACAATAATTGTTGAAGAGGAGAACGATTGAGTCGTCGGTCCTTACAATCTCACATTCTTCAAATTATATGAAGGGTAAGGAGCTGAAAGGGATTGTCAATAAAATTCAAAATGTCAATGAAGACAATGATTAAGGGAAACAAAACTAGTAATACAATATAATGTGTAGCGATCTCATAAATAGATTGTGCTCGATAAAATGTAGTTCACAATGCAAAGTGCAGCGATTAGATAATGATAATAGACAACGATCTTTACAAATAAGATTATCTTTAAGTAGCGAATATAATGAAAGGGGTGGGCAATTATATTTAGCAAATAATAATTAAGCCTAAACTAAGAGTCGTGATCATTTGAATGATCAAACCCATCCATAGTGGTGTGTCTCTTGTGCAGGAGACATGGACATATAAAAATGTATTGAGAAGTGAAGGGAAGGCGTTGCCCAGGTTAGGAATTTAAGCCAGTTCACCACCACAAGTAAGGATCTCTCCAAGGGAGAAAAGATAATAGGCCAGCACCAACAGAGGATGTGGATAAGGAAAGAACAGAATCCATAAACACATTCAGATCAGTCAAAAAATATAATATCTACTGAATATTCAAACATCGAACCATCAGAAAACAAGTAGTATCTTTTGAATATTAGTCTGCAATTATTTATAAGGGAATAAAGTGAAGAGTATATAAGTAATTCTGAGTAGAGAAACATATGAATCATTTATAGAAGGACAAGATTTAGGACAATCCCAAAAAGGGGACATTATAGGGCAAGGTGAGAGCATACAGTGGTAAGGTTACAATGCGTTAGCCAACAATCAAAGATAACCAGCTAAAGTAAACACCCCTCCACTTTTTGATCACCCAGATCCCGATGTGTACAAGGTGAGAGCATACGGTGGTAAGGCTTACAATATTGAGCTTCTAAAACTACCACTTCCTCAATGGGGTGAGTATGTAAAACCAAGTGCATGAAATGAAACCATTCGATTGTTCAACGGGAATTACACAAACAAAAAAGCACTTGGCGACAAGCTAACCAATCAAAGAAAGATCCTCCACTTATTCAGCGGGCATAACATGAAAGTAAGTAAAACTCAACCACTTATTTAACAGGAGTGGCACGAAAATAAAGAAAGCTCAACCAATTATTCAGTGGGGTAAGTAGCAAATAAGTACAAGAGTTGATCACCGATGGTACTACCAATGGTGTTACAAAGTGAGCTCATTACAATACGAAATTTGCAAATATAATACTGCTGCAATAATTAGGTGTATGAATTGACAACCCAAATGCAACCCAAATACCCAAGTACAATAGCTCTTGATACAAATGAACAATATATACCTCAATAGGGACCCCCGGAAGTCTGAAAATGGACTGAACAGCAGCAAGTTCAGGTCTGATATGAAATGACAAATCTGAAACACCTTCCAACAGCAAGCACAAACCAAGCACAACTTCCCAAAACACCTTCCAGATCAGCAAGCAAGAATGAAGACTAGGCGCCACCCAACAACCTCAAAACCTATTGCAAAGTGGATGCAAAAACACCCAACACTCTCCACACTTCCCAAGGCAAGATGTATGGCCAGCCAAGGAGGGCGAACTCCTCTAGTAAATCAGAAACTCCCTCAAAAATCATGCAAATTTAGGCAAAGGGGCACCCAAGGCATAGGAAAAGATTGCTCCAATACCCAAAAGAAGATTTCTAATGCTCAAGTCAGCATGAACTAATAGGTGGTATGGCTGGGCTAGGGAAACAAGGACCAGCAAAGCACCAATTCTGAAATTTCACCCCAAATCCCCAATCTACATTGAAATAACTCAACCATAATGCAAAACAATACTAGAAATTATCAAAGTAATCCATCAACCAAACTTCAAAACTGAAAACATCACCAATAAGCCTAATGGAAGCTCCCAAAATGAAGCTACACCAATCCAACTAGGGAGTATCTTTCAACTCCGAAACTAGAACCAACCATTGAGGGTTTTCGTCCTTAAGGCCTTGAAGAATTCCAACATGATGCCAAAAACACTTTGGTATCAAATTATCAACATGTCCCAAATGAGAGTTCTGAGGGGTTTTAAATAGAAAATAGGATTCCAATTTCGAATTGCCTTTCCCTCCAAAAGGGACGCCATCCTTGGGGAAATGATTTCATTTTAATTTTTTCTAAAGTCCCTTTTGAGTGTCCAAGTTCAAGACCCCTTTTTAAAAACAACTTTATGTTCTCATTCCTAGGCGTAGGGTACAAAAGTGAGCTTAATAACTTAAGTTATAACTTACCTTTTTCGAACTTATAACTTTATAAATTAATTTGCAACATTTTCTGTCATGTCCCCTTCTAGTTGACAACTCTCAGAGCACATGATTAGCCTATTATGCGACCCTCGTAGGCTGATAGGATGGATAGAGGGTCTTGATGGAGCTTGGTTTGGCTTCAGTTGTCAGAATTTGACCAGTTGGCTTTCGTTCGGGCTCATTCGGATACCGTTTGCTTGAGTTGCTATTTTTAGCAGGTTTGGCACTCAACGAGGCACCCCTGCTATTTTTAGCAGTATAGTTTGGTCACGTGCAGAATCACTCCTTAGTTCGCCAGCTTCAGACGGTTCAAGAATCGGATAGTTTTTGAGGGAGATATTAATATTTAATTGATTTAATTAAATATTAATTATTTGGAGCTATATTATAAAGTTATAATATTTTTATATTATAACTTAAGTGCTTTGATTCAAGGGGGCGACCATCATTGAAAGGGGGTCGTTTTTAATTATATTTTATAATTAAAAATGTGATTTTTAAACTATTAAAAAATTAAAAGATGAAGTTCGAATTATTTTTAATGAAACCTAATTGTGAGAAATCGAGACTTTGAAGAATATAAGGGATTTTCATTGAAAATCGAGCCATTATGATTGAGTCGACTTTTTGTTGAGTATTTTCTTCTAAAGACAGAGCCAAGGGTTCCAGTTTTCAATTTGCATTGGAGAATGTGCAATCTTCAGTGTGTGCGATTCAGAGGCTGTGAAATATCAGTTGATCTATTGCCAGTCAGAGAGATAGCTTTATTCAGGAGCTATCACAGAGCATCACAGGTGAAATATATTTAAGGGTTTGATCAGGAATTCTTCTGGGAAGTGATTTTTCATCTTAGGTGCCTACCTTCCATATTTCAGATCAATCAAATAGAGCCGTACGGATTTCTTTTACTGCTGTACCAGATCCGTACTGTATTTATTGCTGGTTAAAAAGCCGTACCAGCCACAGAGAAAGGCGTCCTTGCTTGTGGATTAAAAACGCCTTGGGTTTTAGCTCTGGCACTTCTTCAATATTGGCGCCCAGGCAAGAGGAAGCATTTTAGGCGAACTCAGGCAAGGGAAAGACATTCCAGAGATCTGGCCGTACACTTTCAAGCAAAAACCAGTCAGCTGCAATATCAGGTTTTCATTGAAATAAGTGTTGCTTTTTCATTTGCATGTATTTGGATATCATTTGTAATCATTCCGGAAGTTGAATAAGTAGTCTGGCATTGGGAGTTTCAATAGATTCTATCATCTTCAAAGTTAAATTATTTTATTTGAATTTATTTAGCAATTCCCTTTCAAATCGCAATTTTTATCATTCATGCAAAAACACCCAAAAAAACCTAAAACTTCAAAAGCAAACAAAAAAATCATACAGTTTCAGAGTTAGAGGAAACAGGAGTTTCTACAGTGGTATCAGAGCTAAATCCTGCCATCCTGAGGGTTTAGCAATCTTATGCAGCCACAAGAGTTTGGGTCACACAGGTATTATACTCGCAGGAGAGCCTTGATTGACAGGCAACAGGGTTCGAGCTAAATCCTGCCATCCTGAGGGTTTAGCAATCTTATGCAGCCACAAGAGTTTGGGTCACACAGGTATTATACTCGCAGGAGAGCCTTGATTGACAGGCAACAGGGTTCGATCCGGCAGCCGGGAAACATGGCTGACAGGACAGATATTCCTAGAACAGAGATTCCT